>BHFT01053549.1:0-27872 GCA_004320025.1 Laticauda laticaudata
TTTTGTACTTGTCCTTTTTTTCTTTCAATTTGCCAGAGAGATCTTTGTGCAGCCATGCTGGTTTCTTCTTGGAACAATGGAACAACTTGCCTTCAGAAGTTGTGAGTGTTTCATCAGTGGAAGCTTTCAAGAAGAGACTGGACTGCCATCTGTCAAAAATGGTTTGGGGTCTGCTTGGGGGGGAGGTGGACTAGATGACCTACAAGGTTTCTTCCTACTCTGTTAATCTGTTATAGGTGTTATATGCTTGCCTATACTATTCCTTCAATCAGCTAAAAACAATACTTCCCTGTAGCAACGGAAGGATAAACTATCCGGGAGTGTCTGAGTTGTTCAAGAGTGGTGATTAGAAAGAGTAGATGGGAAATCTACACTTTCATCAAGTAGTAATCCTATCAGTGCACCCCGAAATGGCACTCCAATCAGCAAAGGAACTGCAGGGTCATTGCACATCAGCTGATAAACTCCTTCATCTCTGTCCTCAAAGTGGTCAGCGGGTATGCTGTGCTGAGAATGATGTATCCTCATTATAGAGAATAACCCTCCTCTATTTGTCAGCATCCTCCCTTTGAAATGCTGTTGGTTTAAATCCACTGTAAGCATGAAAAATAATAAAAGAGAACAGAGAGAGTCCTTGAAATTGCCCATCAGTAATTATCACCTGTTCAGCAGACTGAGGAGATAGATTGGATATTGGTCACAGCCTTCTCCACCATACTGAGATATCACGTATTTCTTTAGTAATTATGATAATAATGATGTATCAGTGGGTACTGTGCAAACTAGGCCTTGGAGAGCCTTCATTAATTTCTTTATTGTTATGAAACTATCTCCCCTTGCAGAGGGAAAATAGATGCTTTGCTTGAATGTTACAGGATGACTGATACATTAATACACCCAATCAATATGCTGTGTTTAAAAATTGTGAATATACATCTGGCCAGCAGAATTTGAAATGCACACTCCTTGCTTTGTCTAATGGTTTCATATGCTGCCTCTTCAGATTCCCAGAGAAGCAAAAGAAAAGAAGTTGCTGCTTCAGGTCAATTTTCCATTGTGAACTGCTGAATTCTGTCCTGCTTAGTGGACTCCAATTTGTCCTGATCTGATTTGCAAGCTATCATAATCATGTGTCATATTTTGCCTCAACCACTAATTTGACCATCCCACAAATCTAGGGATTAGCAAACCCTGTAATGTTAGTTCATTCATTCATTCATTCATTCATTCTATCCGTATCATTTCTTTTCTTGAGGGAGGTCTAAACAGCATCCTTCTCCTACTTGTCCCCATAGCAAAAGACTTATAAAGATAGGATGACTGAGAATAATTGACATAAGATTACCTCTGGTTGAGAAGGAATTTGGACTTCCCTGTTTCTAATACCCAAAAATATATGAATTAGTGGGGGGGAAATAACTATGTTTTATTTTCCTGTTGAATAAGACCTGCATTATACAAAACATTTGAATAAATCCTGCTTTAAGCAAAATTTAATGTTCTCTCTTTTTTTCTATGGCTCTAGAATTATTTCCCAAAGTAAAATTCAACAAGTGATGTGACTAATATAGTCGCAAGAAATGTAATTCCAGTCAAAGGTCGTCATGTTCTGAGTGCAGCTCATCTCTCTTCTAACATGGGTTATGGGGTTGAGTTAATGTGCAGTGTGATTGGTAGTTATGGAATATACTAATATTTTAGAGCAAAGAGAATTATAGATTTCTGAGTAGGGAGAGTACACCATTATTGTTGAACTCTACGTGGAGGATATGTACTGGTTTTTGATTCGTGAAACTTATCACAATGCCCTAGGCAATTTTCATAATATTTAAAAGGGTTTGAGATTGTGTGTGTGTGTGTGTGTGTGAATGTGTTGAAATGCTATGGCATACACCAAGATTAACATCCAAATAAGATATCAGGGTTGCTTTTTGAGAGCTATTTCATTTTTCACTGTAATTGTAATGGTTATACATTATACTGCCCATAAAGAGCTGATAAAAACATCTAAACTGCACAGCTTTCCCAGGAGACTGAAATTCAAAGTACTGTGGAGAATGAATTTATTGAAAATTACAGCCTGAGTTTAACTGAAGAATAGTGCACAAGGTGGTTAACAATAAGAAGAATAAAATAAAAGCAAATTAAAGGCATGATTAAAAATGATACGCCACTCTAGCAGTTGAAACTCAGCAGCAGACAAATCAATGCAGTCATCAAAAGGCTGCCTGAATGAAACATTTAGGATGTGCAGCAGAAAAATATCAAAGTTTATCTTGACCTCCTTTATCAGAGAGTTTCAAAGGTTTTTTCCAAAGTTTTAAATCCAGGGCAATTCATAAAGGAGTATGTGGATTTTTCAAAATTCACTTTGGATATTACAGCTTGGACTATAGTTCAGAAATAGACTGATTGAATAATAGACAATGAAGTATTTTTTTAAACAAGGGAATTACCTGTTTCTTATAGGTAGCCCCAGTCATAATGAGGCAATAGTGTTCCTTATCACTGGAAGTTTCCAAACACTTTCTCAGTCCAGCAAAAAGTTCATCATAGTAGTCTAAACAGGATCAGCCTAGAAGCTCGAAGGAAAGAGGGACATTTAATATTGTTCCTAGTTGTGAAGGATTAACTGGATTAAAAGTGAGAAGAATCTGGTAAGAATTTGTTGAAGTGCAAAGACTGTGCAGGTACTCCTCAACCTATGACGACAATTGAGCCCAAAATTTATGTTGCTAAGTGAGAAATTTGTTAAGTGAGTTTTCGCCCATTTTACAACTTTTCTTGCCACATTTGTTAAGTGAATCACTGCAATTGGTAAATAAGTAACACGGTTGTTAAAATGAATCCAGTTTCCCCATTGACTTTGCTTGTCAGAAGGACGCGAAAGGTGGTCACATAACCCAGGGATACTACAACCATCGTAAATTTGAGTCAGTTGTCAAGCATCCAAATGTAAATCACATGACCATAGTGATGCTGCAATGGTTGTTAAGTGTGAAAAACAGTCATGTCACTTTTTTCAGTACTGTTATAACTTTGACCTGTTGTAAGTCAAGGATTACTTGTAGTGTAGATTGAGGTCTGCAGGGACTTTTTTTTTTTTAATCTGTCAGCTTTAAATGGAAGTATCCTTGTTATCTGTTTATATAAATAATTACTCTGACATCTTTTCATACAGCTTGTTTCTAGTTACAGCAAAATTTCCTTCCCTTTGCCCTAAAACCAAATGACTGTTTCTATTAAAAGAAGCCATTTTTTTAAGTGTCAACCATTACAAATTGCCCACTTGATGCAGCAAATTCCTAAAGAAAGGGCTGATCTGGAAGCCCTCCTGGATTAACTACTCCTGCTCAAGGAGCAGGTGGAAGTCATGGCTGGGAGATCCTTGCTGAACTCAATTTTGTGCTTCACTTGCACCCTTTCCTGCATTGCAAAGCCTTTCTCATATCACACATGGTCATCTCCCATATGACTTCCAGCTTCTATTCTAATTGATTGGTTGACTACTGTAATGTGCTGAACATGGGACTAATGTTGCATGAATCTGCACAGTATGCAAAATGTTGGGGAATGAGCAGTTTTGAGTACTCCTATGGTAGTGCATATAATACCTCTGCGGTATGAAATGTATTGGGTGCCATTTTGCTTCTGAGTCTAATTCAAGGTGTTGGTTATCACCTGTTGTTGGATATAACCCATTTGGTCAGTCAGGAAGGTCATGTTGTGGCATATTGCAGATCCCATTGGCTAAAGAATTTTGTCTGGTGGGATCAAGCAAGAGAGCCTTCTCTGCCATTCTCCCGACCCTATAGATCATCTTGTCCCTTAAGGTGAACTTACCCCAACACTTCTGGACTTCCAGAAGAGTGTTAAGATCTGACTCAGTCAACAAGCACGTGGATCCAAATAGTGGTGTGGTATGGGGTGACTGAAGAGTTGGGCACTGCATCTTTTCAAATTCCCAGTTTTGTTTTGTTTTTAACTTTGCCTATTTGTGCATAGATTTTTATTTGTAAACCCACCAGGGTGTCACTTAGACAGTGAGATAGGTGGTGTGTACATTTTATAATAAATAAATAAATAAAATTTAAAGATGCCATCATCTACGCTAGTTATAAGCTGACCTTGAAATTCATTTCAAGGATCCTATCCTAAAATTTAATTCATGAAATAATAGGTAATGTCCAAAATGTTGAGTTTTGCAGTGAAAATCTATACTTGAATTTAATTTATTAGGATTTTTTCAATATGACTTTTTTAAAAATGTAATTTATCAGATGGTTCCCTCTGGCTCTAAACTCCATTGCTGGTTCCTTCCCTCATCAATTTATTTGCAGTCAGTTTTGCCCACAGGAGGGTAAAAGTAATTTTTGGTCTTCTCTGTTTTTGCCATCTAAAAATTTAACTTCCCTGTAAAATAGATAGTCAAAGGCCACTGAAGCAGGAGTAATCCTCACTGAAAATTAAATGTGTTGGATAGCTGAATGAAAACGATTTAAGTTTTATAAATGTGATCTGAATGATTGCCAGACGCTCTATTTATAAAGTATCCTGTCCTCAGATGAAATGTTAGTTAATATTTTTTTCATCTTAGTGATGGGATCTACTTTGTTTTCAGCAATGTCATTTGATTGGCTATATAAAATTTGACATCTAGAGATCTGGAGAATATTGATAAGCAAATTTAATCACTTTTAAAAGTAGAATCTGAGGTCATGCAATGAAACCAAATAATATGAAAATGAAGATGGACCACGCAAAGTCATTCTTCACACAACAGACAGACCAGTGGTGGGATTATTTATTTTTTTTAACTAATGGTTCTGTGGGTGTGGCTTGGTGGGTGTGGCAGGGGAAGGATAGTGTAAAATCTCCAGTCAGAGGTAGTATTTGCTGGTTCTTTGAACTACTCAAAATTTCCATTACCGGTTTTCCAGAACTGGTCAGAACCTGCTGAATATCACCTCTGAGACAGACCACCAATTTCTGTGGAGAGAAAGGCTAATTATAATTTATTGTCCTTATGATTATTGCCATTACCAGAAGTTACATATTACTTGCTCTGAAACTGACAGGCACAGACAATCAGACATGTAGAGTTCAAGCTGTTTATTTTATTATTTTATATTTTATCCTATAATTCAGGAATCTCCCTAGGCTGCTTGCTTTTCTTTGGGAACAGATAGATAAGAGTCTATGGAGCTTCAGTGTGGTGGATGGAGGCAATCAATCCTGGCTCTCTTGCAGCTACATGACAATTCAAGGCTAATGCCTTGCTTGACTCCTCCTCCCTGCCTGGTTTGGTATTTCCCAACAGAAATGTGACAGGGACTGCACTAGTTCATTGGATGTCCTAATGCATGGTGTCAAACTCAGTTATGTCACATGATGTATCATGATGAATTGCATCATTTTTTGCCATTGCAGAGCCAGGATGGGCGTGGCCTGCATGTGATGCATCTGGCACATGGGCCATCAGTTTGACACCCTTTTTCTAACGTGAGCTTCCTACAAATATCTGGTTGCTGTTATGGGAACACAACACTGGACTTAATACAACTTCTAATACAACTCTATCATATATCTCAATCTTCTGTATTTTGTTACAAATGTGGGACAATATATAAGAACTATGTTACACAAGTTTGTTAGTTACATGCCTCAACAAAAGGTCCTCATGATGTCACCTTGGATGTTGCTGGTGATGTGATATTTACATTAGTTTAGAAATATATCAGGCTGCTCAACTCTATTATAACTCCAGGAAATAAATGCAAAGATCTTTTTGAGTTGTTTGACTCCTGATGACAGCATCCACTCAACCTTTTTGGCAACAGTTGTTGGATTAGATTTTCCACTGCCTCATTCCAGAATTATCTCTGTATCTTCAGTGTTTATGTCATTGTTTCAATGTTTATGTCACCTACTGTCCTGACATTCTCATGCAAGTATTAACCACCATCCAAAATCAGACAAGATGGATTAGGCACAAAGAACTCCTGAGCATTGTTTTTTTTCTTTTTTGGACTATGGATCCCTGATCACTTATATGTAGAAAGTTTTAAAAATCATTTCTGATAAGGACATATCTATAGGATAATTATATCTTGCGTTGCAATGCAGCAGACCGAATTCAGTTTTGGAAGGATTGTCCTCAGTTCGATGGGTACTTCTCTCTATAGCTATCCCAAAGTTAGCAAGAAGCAGTCTGCTCTTCCCTTCAAGCTGAGAAAAGCAACCAATAAAGTTAAAGAGCATAAAACAATATGCTGATGGGTGCATCTTTCTATCTGATGTGGAGTATCTTTCCATGTTAACTATGTTTGAAAAGAAAAGGGAAAAATATAGATTTCCAGCAGTTTGCCTTTTTTTTTTAAGCAGTAAAGGGGTTCTGCAAAAAATTGTGAAGGTAAATGGTGGTAGGCTCAAAGAGAGCATAAAATAAGAATCAAATGTAGGGTGAGAAAAATTGTTTGTGCATTAAATGATGATCTTTGAGGTAATTCATCTCCCTAAAACATTTTTATTCCATAATAATATTACATTTGGAAACTCATCTTTAATTATGTTTTTCTTCCATGTGTTAAACTGGGCATGATACACTAAACCTTGCCAAACCATCATGCTGAAAAGTAGTTTACCAGCAGAGCTTAGGAACACCAAAGGAACACAAAACCATTTTTCCCACATTAAATAGGCTGGATACCTTGAACTGACATGCATGCATAGAATCCTTTCTTAAAGTAAGCCAGACTAGTGGTCCATTTAGGTCGGGGTCAGCTGTATTATAAGCTTCAATTAAATAAAAGTTTCAAGGGATACTTAGAAAAATCAATGTAATTTCTCCTCCACTTCCCAGCTAAAAACCCAAACCACAACAAAGAAAATAATATCCGATACATATCTATGCCACAGACTTTTTTCAGAAAAAGAGAAAAGGTGTAGCAGGTATGACTATGAGGTGGTAAGTTTTATTCAGGGAGGGGTTAAATTTTCATGTTTTGCTGTTTCATGTTTTTTTTAGTCATAAAAATAAGATGGTGACACAATTATTATCCTGTTAATTTGTTATTCAGAAAGGAGAACAGTCTTGAGAAAGTGAAAAAAGAAGTTGTAGATAATGACTACATGGTTTCTGAATTGCTGAATTATACTGTGCTGACTGCTCTTTTTGAAAGCTTTTTAGGATTGGCTCTGGGTGGTGTTTGGATGGAAGACCACTGAGTACTATCAGGGTTGCAGGTCAGATTGTGAAAAATTAAACATAACTATGTAGGATAATATTTTATTTCTGAAATAAATTCCAGAAAAATGTAGTGGCAAAATGCTTCCATAATGTTGCCAAGAAAAAATGTGTCCATATAAGGCACTGGCTATCAATACAGAGGCAAATAACCTCAATTTTAGATCAACAAGCATCTTATGATGCTACTCTCTATATATGTGCAGTACAAGACCTATTTTACTCAGTGGACATCCAGTCTGTGCTATATATGTTTATCAGATTAATTTTGATTTCTTCCAGTGTTTGTATATGTACCATATTGAACCTTGGTTTCTATCATAGTTGTCTCAATTTGTCAAGGAAAGGGAGGAACCAACTTCAGCTGAATCATAAAATACATCCCAAAGTATACATAGCTTGACAAGAAATATCTTAATATGCAATATTTTGTGTATGTTGCCTTATGTATATACAGTAGATAATATTAAAGGTGTGAATTTCAAAAAATGTGTAATGTGAAGAAGAAGGAGGAGGAGGAGGAGGAGGAGGAAGAAGAAGAAGAAGAAGAAGAAGAAGAAGAAGAAGAAGAAGAAGAAGAAGAAGAAGAAGAAGTAATAGTAGTAGTGAAGGAGGGGGAGGGGGAGGGATGAGGGGGAGGAAGAGAAAAAGAGTATCAATACTTTTGAATTTTTATATTGGAAAAGACTCATGAGAATCTGTAAAGAGTCAAGAGACAAACAATTGAATCCATTGAACAAATCAACCCAGAGTTGTCACTCAAGGCACAAATGACCAGGCTCAAGTTGTCCTACTTCTGACATCTTATGTAAAGATCCAGCTCTTTGGAAAATTCAGTAACAGAAGTTAAATATATATCTGCACCATCTCTAATTGTAACAAAATAATTTATGCCAGAATTAATTTTGATGTATGCCTAAAGATTCCAGTTACATTGTGGTTCATGAGGGCTTTGCATGCCATGTTGTAAATTAGTAATTATACTTATACAAAATTTGGTATTTAATTTATATATTAAAATATTATCCTACATAGTTATGTTTTATTTTTCCGAATCAAATAATCAAATATTAGAATAAATATATAATAATAAGTAACTATGTAATGTTTTATTTCAATAAAACATGGTTTAATTTAAACCATAGAATTTGTCTGGGCTGCATCCAATCAGGTGGACTATTTGTAGGCATTACTCTATTGCGAAGGTTGATAGCATAATGAAGCATTCCTTTGACCATTTCCCATACTTAATATAACACTATTCTTTAAAAAGCATAATTCCCGAGAATTTGATATATTTTTAAAAACAACAGGAATGCTTTGGAATTCACACATTTTTTTCACATTCGGTAATCTAAAAGACCTTAAAATTAAAAGCAAAAATGAAAGGGAAGAAAGCAGATCTGATAGATTTCTCCCCCAATTTGATGAATAAATGCTTGACATATTAGATGAGAGCTAAGTATTTTATCTTTATCACCCAATTCTGGGTGTTTACTAAACTGAGTTGGCATCTTTTATATCTGCCTCAGGCCTTTCATCTTCAAAACCTACATAAGAGAAAGGCAAAACAAGTTATTTTCTTTGTGTGAAATTCTCCTTATTAATATCAAAGCTGCCCAGTCATCTTGTAGGGGACATGGGTGGTATAAAAATTTAATAAATAAGTAACAATAAAATTGAATACATGTAAGTGGATTAAGATTTCAGGTTTTTAAAAGTTAAGAATGCAGCCATAGGTGCATATGTTTACATTAAAGAAATGGAAAAAATATTTTTATTAAATGAATACATGTAGTCCTCATGTATTCAGTGACCATACAAAGTTACATACAAAGTTACTAAAGTTTCAGTTCAGTGGCACTGAAAAGGTGACTTATAGCCATTTTCACACTAAGAACAAAGGTGACTTATGGCCGTTTTCACACTTTTAGCATCCCCATGGTCATGTAATGAAAATTTAGATGCTTGCCAACAGACCTATATTTATGATAGCATCCCAGTTGTCATAGCATAACATAGCATAGCATAGCATAGCATAGCATAGCATAGCATAGCATAGAAAAGAATAGTATACTTTATTGGCCAAGTGTGATTGGACACACGAAGAATTTGTCTTGGTGTAAATACACTCAGTATACATAAAGAAAAGATATATTCGTTAAGAATCAAAAATCATAACATATAACACTTAATGATAGTCATAGGGTACAATCAACAATCAAATCATACGAGGAAACAGTCAATATAAATTGAAAGGATACAAGCGACAAAGTTACAGTCCTATAATTACAAGTGGGAGGGGATGGGTAATAAGGAGTGATGAGAAGATTAGCAGTAATAGGAGTGCACACTTTGTAAATAGTTGAACAGTGTTGAGGGAATTATTTGTTTAGCAGAGTGATGGCACTTGGGAAAAAACTGTTCTTGTGTCTAGTTGTTCTGGNCTCTGGAGAACTGTATCAGCAGCTCCTTGGGCAATTTTAGCTTTCTGAGTTGGTGCAAAAAGAACATTCTTTGTTGTGCTTTTTTGATGATGTTTTTGATGTTAGGTGTCCATTTTAGGTCATGTGATATGATAGAACCTAGAAATTTGAAGGTCTCTACTGTTGATACTGTGTTGTCTAGTATTGTAAGAGGTGGTAGTATGGGAGGGTTTCTTCTAAAGTCTACCACCATGTCTACGGCTTTGAGTGTATTCAGTTCCAGATTGTTCCAGTTACAACACGAGGTAAGTTGTATAACCTCCTGTCATGTGATCACCTTTTGTGACCTTCTTACAAACAAAGTCAGTGAGGAAGACAAATTACCAATTTAACAACTGCAGTGATTCAGTTAACAACTGCGGCCAGAACGGTCATAAAATGGAGCAAAATTCATTTAACAAATGTTTCACTTAGTAGTGGAAATATTGGACTCAGTTATGGTCGTAATTCAAGAACTACCCGTATAAGGAAAAAGAAACTGAGGGAATGATCTTGTCTAGCTTTCTAACTCTGTGATATTTTTTTTTACTTCCTGGCAAGAGTTTCCATGCATTGTAGACTACAGCAGGGGTCCCCAACCGCTGGTCCGTGGAATGCCAGCAACCAGGCCACGCAAACAAGTGAAGCCTCATCTGTAGGATGTATGCAACATGCAAAACCACGCCCCCAAAAACCTCTCTCCACAGACCTGGTGCCTGTTTCGGAGCCACTGGGCTAAAGTCTTCCCTATCCCAGATGACAGTAAAAATGTGAGAGAAATTGATCAAAGATGCCTCAGCCACTGAAAGCACAGGGGTATCATGATAGGGCAGAGCCCAACACAAAAGTTTGTGCATCAGTTTTCATCATTTGTGTAATGATGTCATTACTCAAACGGTGGCATTTTATGTCATTTGACAAATGACATCATAATCCCAGTAATATAAATTAGTGGATAATTTGCATGCTAGTGTCACTACCACCCAATGAAATGAGTCATCAAAATGATAAACCTTCACGGTTGTAAATAATGCATGTTCCTCCCCTCAATTATTACTTTGAAGTGAGGTCTTACTGTAGAGAATAAACAGTACTTTATTATTAAAACTAAATGGGATTTAGTGAGCTAGACATGCACAAATCATACTAACAGTTATCAAAATAATGGGATCCTGGCTTCTGGACTAAACTGCATCTCCATGATTACCATTTATATTCACCTGCACGTGACTCAGGAGAGAACTTTTTGGACTTGGTTGATTTCTTTCCCACCCCCATCTAAATAATATTACATACTCTCTCTCTCTCTCTCTCTCTCTCTCTCTCTCTCTCTCACACACACACACACACACACACACACACACACACACACACACACACCAAGCCTCCTATTAGCTATTCCTGAAATTCTAGTTAATAGAAAAAGGGAAGACAATTTGTAGATGAACTATTTAACACACATCAGAGGAATCATACATCAGAGTTTTAAGAATGGGAGATATCTCAGCAGGCCTCAGAGACTTGAAATTACTTCTAGCATCATGTTACTGTGATGCCTGTGTTAGTTTTCAGCAAATGCTTTGGGTTCTTGCTCAGTCCATTTACTCCATTGCTACACAGGTGTATCCTGCTTTTGGATTGATCTCCAGCTTTGCTTCTATATCCTGATAACTTTTTAAGTGAGCCTGGTTAATGAGATTAATAAGAGAATTTGGATGGGTGGGTGGGGGGCAGTGAGAGAGAAAAGATAAGTCTTTTCTTATTGATAATTTTATAGTTGGCAATTATTCAGAGTCCCTGAAAAATATTATTATTCATTATCATTATTCAGGAGGAGGAGGAAGAAGACTGTGGAGAGAAGATGCGGCAGTGTCTGGAGACAGCAGAATAGAAGAGAAAGAACCAGATAAAATCACAAAATGCAAGGACCTGCAAATAAAAGAATGACCATGGCAAAAGAAAGCAAAAATAGCATGGATGCAATCCTTGGGTGCAATCCTAAAGCATTTGGAGCACCACTTGAACATCATTGGCACTGACAAAACCAATTGCAAAAGACAGTTTTACTTGGGACAACTTACATCATGTGATAATATCTTTAACACCATCCAACCATCACAGCTGCCTATCTCAGGTCATTGGGAAGGATTCAATAGGTGGATAAGAATGCCAAATCCAATCCAAAATCTGGTTGTCTGTAGGACCAACCATAATAATAATATTTCAAGGAGACTCATATGAAGGAGACTCACTCTCACCACTCCTCTTTGTCACTGGTTCCTGTGACAAAAATACTAAACAAGTCATGCCATTCTGTTAGACTTCCTTTATACATGGATGATCCGAAACTGGCAGGGAGTCATAATTTTAAAATGTGCTGTTTAATATTTTAAAATGTGCTGTTTAATTTTTTAAAAAGCCGTATTTCATTACTCAGATACAGTAAGGGTTTGAGTCTTAGAGGTCACTCTAATCATATTCCACATTAACCTATGTGCCATTCTTCTCCTATGTAGAGGGACATGATAGCATAGTGTTTAGAGTGCAGTATTGCAGGCTATTTCTGCCAACTGTCAGCAGTTTGATTCTCATTGGCTCAAGGTTGACTCAGTCTTCCATCCTTTTGAAGTCAATAAAATAAAACCCAGATTGTTGGGGGCAATATGCTGACTCTGTAAAAATACTTAGAGAGGCCTGTAAAGCACTATGAAGTGGTATATAAGTCTAAGTGCTATTGCTATGTGCCAATTTTCAGTTGCAGCAGAAGAGATTGAGGCAGATTTAAATGAAAAAACAGTGTTTTCGCTACCCAACTCTGGTACTTTCCTAATTTTTTGGACTGATTCCTTCAGAGTTCAGACTTACTATCTGTTCATTGTTAACAGGACAATGCAGGACACCTACACTAGCTTATTATCAAAGCAAGGATAACTAAAACTTCTGCTGTTTTCAATTGCTGTGAATCCCGGCTTCCGATCTACAGTATTTCTGATCAAACTCTTGGCATCTGAGGCTCCAAGCCACATTCTCTCTTCACTTTCTAATTTGTCCCATATGAGCTTTCCTTTCTCCTACAAGTTTTCTTTGTGTGTCTGCATACCAATCATCAGTTCTTGTTAATGTTTCTTTGAGCTACTTCATAATGACCCACTACAATACAATTTAACAGGCAACTGAAATGCATGACCGGCCCATCTGTTCCTGGCTGTTTCGAAGGAAATTGTCACCTAGACTTTCTCTTTCTCTCCTTACATCTCTGACATAACCGGTAGGCTCACCACAGTATGTACACCAATAGTCTTAGTTTTATAATTATGCCTAAAATGTACATCTCACTTACAATTTTCCTATAAGACAGAAAGGTAGAGATGGCCACCTGTGACCCTTCAATTGTCACTGAACTATAATTCCCATTGAGCATGCCAATTGGGATTGCTATAAACTGTAGTTCAGCAACAGCCAAAGAGTCACAGGTTGCTCATCTCGAACTATAGTTGGTGTAAACAAGAGATGCTGATCAGAATCCAAGATGATGAAGGTTACATAGTCCACTCTGTTGGACTAATAATGCCTGTGCTGGGCGGCGGCCACTATCTTCATGCATAATAAACTTGGCTTTGATGAGATTCTTCCTTTCTACTTTATGCCATCTTCCAAGCCTTTTCTAGGCCCAGGAGAACTTTGGTCTTGTGGAGAATACCTCCATAGAGTATTCATCCAATAGATCCTTCAGAAAAAAACCACTTTCTTTTTCAAAGCTGCATAAATTGTAATAGATGATGAAGTTATTAGTACAGACAGAGAATAGCCCTTTAGAAAGGCTTCAAGGAAATTAACCACAAATATGAAAACATCTTGGAATATTACACTGAAATGTATCACTAAGATTTTTGTTTGAATTTTCTAAATGTTTGCTGCATTTAATTTCAAATTCCCAAATGAGTCTTGATTTATTTTTTTAAGAACACAGTGCTATTCTCCAGGAATGGCTGAAAATGGGAGAACAGAAGCGTATTAACAGATTAAAAGAGTTGGAAGGGACTTTGTAGGTCATCTAATCCAATCCCCTGACCAAGCTGGAGAACCTACATCATTTCTTACAGTTGACAGTCCAGTCTCTTCTTGAAAGCTTCCAGTGATGATGCTCTCACAACTTCTGGAGGCAAACTGTTTCATTGGTTGATTACTGTCACTGTCAGAAAATTTCTCTGTATTTCCAGGTTGAATCTTTCCTTGTTCAGTTTCCATCCATTATTCCTAGTCTGGTCTACAGGAGCTTTTGAAAATAAGTTGACCTCTTTCTCTCTATGGTAGCCCCTCAAATATTGGAACACTGCTATCAGGTCTCTCGACCAGGAAGAGAAGTGATCTGATCGGTACGGGTCAAGGACATTGGTAAGAAGTAAACAAAATCAGAGGTCAGGGCAAATCATCATGGTTGCTCTTCTTTGCACTTTTTCTAGAGGCTCAACATCTTTTTTATAACATGTATATCACAGCTCTGAAATTCTAGCCTTAGATGCAGTGCATGAAGATACCTGTGCAATTCAACTATATTTATGTGTATTATGTGTTAGTTATCTTAACCGCTGTTGAAAACCAGGGATATTATTTTGACATCTGAGCTTGTACCAAGAAATGACTTGAATCAATATAATGATACATTTAAAAAATGAAGTCATTCAATGACCAGGGTAAGTAGCAGTGGAAATTCTGCTCTATTTTGATAGTGGATATATGAGATAGTATTAGCACTATACTTTTATCATAGCTATTCTTTTTGCTTTGGTATTTTCCATCAGGCATCAGAATTAGACAACAACTTGGGGGAGGGGGAAATGTTCATTCTTCCTTGTCAGTGAGGAGTAATACTTCGAGAATCAGAAAAGAGAGCAGCTGAAGCTTGAAATTTGTATTAATTTATGAATGTCTTTAGACTACTTTTTTTTCCCAAGTTTTTCCTATAAGTGCCAAATCCACCTTTTTTCCCCCTCCAGATCAACCAAATGTTGATCCATTAGTTGCAGCAGGAATTGACTAACCAGCTTGTCATTCAAGTCTGACATTGTGGCCTGAGAGAGAGTGTGACTGGTTCAAAGTCACCCAACTGGCTTTTCTGACCAAGTATGGATTAGAACACACTTTCTTCTGGATTCTCGCCTGATGCCTTAATTCATCCAGTGCATTAAGTCATGCTTTTCAAACCATTGTTTGTTCAACAAACCATCTTATTCTCAGCTTATGCAAATTTCTGGACTGCAGCCAGCCAACTTATTACTCTTTTAAGGTTGCCCTAAAGGGATCAGGTGAGAATTTAAAGAAACATAGATATGATATCCACAGAAACAGCAAAGAAGGAGTCTTGACATCACATGGCTTGTTACATTACTAAACAAATGATGAATGGATGGACTGTGGGTCATTTGCTTTGTTCCTGGGTGATGCAAATAACAAATGGTCTTGTCATTTGCATAACTACTTCATGTGTGGTGAGATTGTGGCTTCTACCAGAAGCCTACATGAGAAATTCTGACAACAGCAAGAGGCTGCGGCATGCTAGGTTTCTGTTTAATTAGTTTTAATTAAATCTGGGGGAAAGTCTGGTGAGTAAGGTAGCATACCTGATACCAAAGGAAATATCCTATGATCAGGAATACAGGTTCCTGTCATCTCAACCACATAGCATAGAGGGAATGGGAAAGGAATATGATGTGTTTATAAGCTTCTTCTTTTTAATTATTATTCATCTTGATATTTTGCACAATCATATTCTGCCTATTCATGTCACGTGTGTACTCAATTATCACCAATGTAATCACATTTCTGTTAAATAGTTCTGGCCAGCTGAACTGCTTTAATAATTTATTAATAGGATAAAAATGTTGCCCCCCCTCTTCTTTTTCACAGTTACCACAGAAGAAGAGATTGTCTTTCTGACTGCTGTGTCAAGAGACAAGGGTGGATATTGTGCTGGCTTTTATCTCATAACAATGGAGAGAGAAATGGGAAGTTCAACCAGGATTTCTCCCTTAAAGTCTTCTGAAGCACAGACTGGATTTTGTGAAAAAAATAGTAATAATAAAAAGGATACAAAATGCTGGGAACCTATCATAAGGTTCAGATCTCACAAAAGAGTTAAAGGCCCGGTCCCACTGGCCGACGGATGGAAAACGTATGCAGAAACGACACAGCAGACGAGCAAACTTTCGGGAGTGGCTCCATCCGTTGTCATCCGCTCCAAAAAGTGGCAAAAATTTGCATAAACAGAACGGAAAAAACAGAAAAGAACGGAGAAGAACGGACGTGGGTAGTATGTAGCAGGAATGTTAAACGGATGTTCATAGAAAGCCTAGCGGATGGAAATGGATGACACCTCTGAAGGGGTTCCGGGGGAGAATTTTGAAGTGGACGCATAGCGGATGAAGCAGATGCATCATGTACACCTAAAGGAAAGAAAGGGGATGCCGCGTGGATGTATATCGGATGCAAACCATTCACTGCGCATCCTTTCTATTTCCGTGCTACTAACAATGTATTTTTCTTTCCTCCGTCTTTCCGTTTTCAGCTGCAGCTGATGTGAGTTGCGAGGATGCCCAGAGGATGCAGAGAGGATACAGCAGACGTTTAACGGATGATAAATGGACATAGAACGTTTGTTGCTCATATGTCACAGATTTACATCGTACACAGCGGAAAGTTCATCCGTTCACAAAGTTTTGTGCAGCTCAAAACTTCTTGCGCGGATGAAATCGCAGTGGATGGATGCTCGACGGATAGAGCATATGAAACATGTATGCAATGAGTACACAACGGATGCATAGCGTTTTCCAATGGATAGCAAGCTTTTTTTAATGTTTTACATCCTCTTTGCATCCGTAAGTGCAGTGGGACCGGGCCTCTAATAGTTCACTGAAGTGTCTATCTGGGTAACAACAACAAGAAAAAAAAAGGAGATTGAGAAAGTAAATGATGAACAGCTAATCAGGAAGGATTTCCCCCCTCAGGTGAGGAGGGGGGTGGTCTCCATTTTTGTCTTCTGATATTTGTATTCCCCCTGCCCCCCCAAAAAGCTCCATGAAATCCAGGGACGGGGAGCCACAGCAACTATGTTGGAATCTGACTGAACTGGAATCAGTAACACTAATTGCAGCACATATTCTGTTTTCTTTTATGGCCTTGTGGTTTATTTTTTGCCCACTGCCTCAACTTAGGCAAATGGGGGGGCAATGGTTTGGAAAATACAGCTAATAAGTAAACTTGAGTGGATACGCTATATTAAGAGAACGGGTTTTTCTAATTCTGAAGGACAGTGACAGGCAGTGATTTTCCACTTGAACAGTATTTTATACTTTTCCCTTTATTACAGCAGTTATATCTTGGATGCAAATATCCAGATGACCACTAGATGGACATAATGAGCTATAAAAAGACCTTTTGATCAACTTTTAATGACTCCATAATCCCTGGCACAATAAAGTCTGGACAAATGAATGAGTGTTTAATGGCTGGATGTCAACAATGCAGAGTTTTGTTCAGCAGATGTGTTCTCATTGTGTCCAGAGAGAGAAACATCTGCCTCTACCTATGACTGAACTCCCAGCCCCCTGATTGTGAGGTGAGAGCTTCAACTCTAGGCTACCACACCACTCCATAGAAAAGACCCTTTGTTGATCTGTAATGCTAGTCCAGACTTTTGCAAGAGGGATCCAGGAGTCCTACTCTTTGTAATACCTCCCAGCTGATCATGGGGAATGATAGCTTCTCATGGAGTCGTTTTATTTTTTAAGAAAATTTTCTTCTTTTTTTCTGGTAAACATCCAGCAATTTAGGCTTTGAATCAATTCACAAAATGGTTTTCAAGAGCGATCAATGTGTTTGCTATCAAGAAAAAAAATAGGGTGATTTACACTCTGTGCAGCCAACAGCAGAGGTGGAATTCAGCCAGTTCAGGTCAATTCGAGTGAACCAGATGTTAAATTTATATCTGGTTCACCGAATCAGTAGTTCAACCTACCGGCTGGCCCCACCCATCCCTACTCTCCTAGGAAACTCCACACGGCCTGTTTTGGATGCAGGTTAAGTGCAGGGTCAGCGCGGTGGCTTTGGGAAGGCAAAAAATGGCATTCCTGGAAGTTCCAGAAGTCCAGAAACAGGCCTGTTTCTGGCTTCCAGAGGGCCTCTGGAGTCCGAGGTGCCGTTTTTACCCTCCCAGAGGTGCAAGGGAAGCCTCCAGACTCTGGGAAAGGTGAAAAACAGTTGTTCCGGAAGTTCTGTTAGGCCACGCCCACCATGGCCACGCTGACCCAGCAACCAGGCAGAGAACCTGTTGTTGGGATTTTTGAATCCCATCTCTAGCCAATAGTATACAACAGTCATCAAACAAAGCAGATTACTATTAAAATATCCATTTATAGGTTGTACATTTGTGTGCATATGTGGGCATGTGCATGTATATGTCTCTGTGTATTTATTCCTAAATAAAGTGGTTTTCTATAGAAATGTATCCTTCTTCCTCTACCAAAAGCAGAGAAAAATTGTTTCTAAAATTGATTCAAATATTTGGATTTATGCTTTTTTTTTTCTTCCTTTGACTTCATAAGCTTCAGGGAATGTTACTGAATGCCAGATTAAGAACATAGCTCGGCTTCCATAAACCTTTTAAATCTAGTCTTAGTAAAGTATGCATGCACTTGTGAAGATGTGAATAAAAACAAGCTGTTACTCTTCTCCTTTCTTTATAGACTCTTTGGTACTCCCCTTGCCTTTTCTTTTAATTTCCTCTCCCTTTACCTACTTTCTCAATCTATTTTCTGCTTAATCCCTCTTTACTCCTCTTCCTTTCTATTTGGAGCCATTAGAGATAAAGTTCTTTAAAGCAAATTGGAACAAGACTCCAGCTATAAAGATAAGACTCTGCCAGCCACTTCTCTTTCCCAGTTACAAACAGCAAGGAAAGACCATAGCAGTATCTCTTATTTTTCCAGTGTCAGAACAAAAATGGAAAGCATGTGAGAGCTAGTTGGGCATATTGGCTATGTTAATATGCATGCCTGGAAATTGGGACACATTTTGAGTACGAGCCCTCCACTAAGCAAAAAGCCAGCTGGGTGACTTTGGGACAGTTCCGCTCTTTTGGTCAAACTCTGCAGGGTTGTTGTTCTGAGGAAAAGAAAAAGTGGGAGCAATAGGTCTGTGCACTGCCTTGAATAGATCAAAATAAAAGCAAGATAAGAAACTAATGGTAAATAAAAGTGTGAATACTTGCCAGAGCTGGAAGTAGATCTGCTTTTTAAATAAGATCATCTTTATTGTCACTTTTTTCCGTGAACACATTGGAACACATTTAAAAATGAAATTCTGATGCCTGCTTTCAAAAGAGAATATGTGGTCAACTCTCTCTCTCTCTCTCTCTCTGAGAGAGAGAGAGAGAGAGAGAGAGAGAGATTCTCTCTCTCTCTCTCTCTCTCTGTGTGTCTGTGTGTCTGTGTGTCTGTGTTTGTGTGTGTCATAAACACATATGTATAAATACATGTACATTAATCACAGACCATTTAGAATACATAGTCTTCAGAGTTAACGAGGTTGATATTATATGGTACAAAGCTATAACAGAATCTGGTTGTTCTGCTATGAAGCCTCCTCCCAGATGGTAACAAAGAAAACAGTCATGCAGTGGATGTGTGGCATCCCTGATAATATTGCAGACCCTGGTCAAGCATTGCATATATGCTATGTGCTGAGAAATCTGGGCCAGGCCTCTCCACCAACCGACTCGCCAATGGGGGTGCTTCAGCCAGGCCAGCCACCACTACCCCAGCTGGGCTTTTCTGCTAGGCTCACTGCTAGAGGAGGGGAGCGCTTCCCCACACTGCCCCCTTTTTTCTCTTGGCCCTGCCACTGAGGGAGGAGGACGGCCAGGCTTGGCGGATGGCCCCCAACCCTGCAAGATCTGCCCCTGCCATTCTCTCCCAGCTGTCTTTGATTGTGGCAATAGCAAATGTACAACAACAAAGGCTGAATTCTGTTCGTGCAAAGCAAGGACAGAGGTGCTTCACTCCCGCACTAAGGCTCTGCCCATTGCCACCCCTGTGACAGAGCGAGAGCTCTTTCATCCCTCTGCTATGACAGGGTCACAGGGAGCCTTAGCACCCCTAGCAGAGGGGTGAAAGAGCCATATGGGTCACATTGTGGCTCTGCATTGTGATGGGCTTCAGGAGGAGGATGGGACCCCGACTCTCCCATTGTGAAGCATGTGAGTGAAAAAGTTCACTCAATCAATTCCAACTTTGCAAGATCTTTTTCTTTCACGCCCTGGAAATCTCATCCAATCCCTAATGAGGCCCAGTCTGACTTAGTTTTTGGAAAATGGAAACAAAGCATTGGCCTCTTAGAGCCAGCCACTATTTTGTTTTCCAAGAATGTCTGTGGATACTACTGTATGTAGGGCTTAAAAGCTTTGTTAAATATGCTAGTTATGCCTGAGGCTGATGCTTTGATTTGCAGAACACTAGCTTCACATTCTAATTTTTTAAAAATCTAGAAAAGTAAAATTAAGTAGGACAGAGTGGTTTACAGGTAGCAAAGATGTCGAGATGCACATTGTTATCCATGCACACTACACTGAGGACTCAGAACTACAGCAAAAAGTTTGCCCCTCAATTGACCCGATGCTGTTATCTTAAATTGGAAGCCATACAGATCTGGAAAGAGCAATTTTGCATGCAAGGGAGGTGCCATAAATGATTCATTGTGCCCCGATTTCTCATATTTGCTGAGAGTGTAAAGAAACGGGGATTAGAAATAAAATGTGAGGTTTGCTATCTATGAGGGGCAAGCCTGGAGTACTGCTTTAAGTTTTCACATGAACTGATGACTGTCAAACCCATAAGCTAGAATAGGAAAGTATAGGAAACAAGAAAGAAGAGCAAACGGAAGCTGCAATTACTCCTTCGACTGGTCTTAGTGGGTCATTTCCAATAAAGAAAACCACTCTAAAAGAGGTAAAGGCCCTGTCCCATTGCACTTACAGATGCAAAAAGGATGTAAAACGTAAAAAAAAGCTTGCCATCCATTGGAAAATGCAATGCATCCATTGTGTACTCACTGCATACGTGTTTCATATGCTCTATCCATCGAGCATCCATCCACTGCGATTTCATCTCATCCGTGCCGAAGATTAGTTTTGAGCTGAACAGTGAAAACTTTGTGACGAACCAGGATGTAAGCTTTCCGCCCGCGTACTGATCCACGACATATACGCGGCAACAAACGTTCTATGTCCCGTTTACTTCATCCGCTTTAAAGTGTCGCTGCTATTCCTCTCATTGCCATCCTCTGGGCATCCTCGCAACGTTCACATCCACTGCCAGCTGAAAACTGGAAAGAGGACGAAACAAAGGTACACAGAACTTTCTAGCACACGTTAAGTAGCACCGGAAATTAGAAAGGATGTAGCATATGCATCTCGTAATATAAAGTAAATTTCCAAAATGGACAAAACATTTGTATCGTGGGATGTATCTCATATTATTTAGGATGTCTGTAGTATGTCTAGAGTATGTAGAAGGACAACCTAGTGGTACAACCGATTCTATAAAAGGGAGAAAATTCAATCTGGATCGCTGGATGGATGGACCATATGTCGCACTATGGTGCAGTGGAGCGTTTATCCTATTCCACATAACTATCCTTATCTAGTCCCACAAGATGCAAAGGCTAACCATTTCTTGAAACATTTTCACCAACACTTTATTAAGTAAACAAAAATGAACCAAGTAAAAACTAAGTGTCTTAAGCCAAAGATAAAACCTTTATTAACTTTTCTTAGGTAAACTTTTATGACTTTATTTAAATAACAAAATGAACAATGTAAGTGTCTTAAGCAAAGATAAATTAACAAGTTAAACAAACTCAAGTCTCTGACCGACTATTCTCATCACTCTTGAGTCATGTCGATGGTCTCAGCTGTTAGCGGGCAAGTGACTGTGGCTGTGCGCTGTGGCTGTGGCTTGAGTTGCCTGGTCTTGAGGCACCATTGGGGTGCTCTGGCCCCGAGGTACAACCTCCGCGCTCGCGCTCGCTCTCCAGGAAGGTATTGAGACTGACTCAGTCCCGTGAGGTTTGAAGAGGCCCTTCATCAAGGACTTGGACGATGTCAGGCCCTAATACTGATGACAGAGTTTGTTCACGTTACGGCTGGCTGTGGGGTGGAGGAAGGGTTGGAGGAATTGTAGTGGGGCTGTCTGGTCTGCGCTGGATGAGGACCTGTTGTCTGTGGCATTCCGAATGAACGTGGCCTGGACTGGGAAGCATGCTGTGGGGAACTCCTGATAGTCATAGCTTTGGTAGTCAGGGGCTGGTTGAAAGCCATGGAAGGGCTGTGACATCACCTGGCGGGAGGAGCAGACCTGGGACTGGTAAGGAACAGCTTCAGTTGGGCCTTGAGGGTTGCTGCAACCAAGTGCTGTATCTTTTGCTTATCAACCTGGTACTGGGCCTCGGGCAGGCTCCCTTAGGGTCTGGCCACGTAGGTGAATGAAGGTGTTCCGGCCCAGAGGATGCTCTGTCCAAGTGGACCAGCTGAGAGAGAAGTTCTTCATGTTGTCCCTGATCTCCAACAGCACTCTGCGTTGTCCGTGGAGCTCCAGTCTGCTCTCTGCCTGCATCCTCTGGAGCTGGTATGGTGGAGGTGGGGGTGGGTCGGCCTCTGGTGGCTGCTCTTCTTCCTCCATTTTGTGACCAGCAGGGCCATCACCTCCACGGGATCCTCCAATCCTCCAGCATGGGCGAGTGCAGCTGTTCGGGGTCTCTGCTGTGGGGCCCTCTGAAGACACCTGTCTGGACAGGGTACGCTGGCTCTGGCTGAAGAGGATTGGCTGTCTGTGAGTGTCTGAGGGAAGAGGCGGTCTCAGAGGTGCTGTTCCTCGGGTGACGGATATCCACCCTCCAGGAAACTGCACTTTGGCCATGACGTACATCTCCCAGTCAGTGAGCCTTGACACGGCCTGCTCGGATTTCTTGAGGTGTAGCTTGCCATACCAGGGTGCATGATGCTTCCACCATCCAAGGGGTACTTCTGCAGTGTACCCCAGGTCTCTCTGCCTTGTTGTCTCCAAGCTGCCTGCTTTTCTTGGTGTCGCGATGGATTTCTGGCTGGCCCTTTCTCCAGAGGTTACTACGCTTCTCCCTCAGCCATTTCCAGGCACCTCATTCTCATGCTTCCTCGGAAACGGTCGTACTGTTTTCCTCTCTCACTGGCTGCTTCCCTTGCCTCCTTTCTCCCTCTCGGCCAGGTGCTTCAGGCAGGGCCTTCAGCAGCACGGCCTTCTGGAAGATTGTTCAGGCCTTAAGGGGCTGAGCCAAAGCAGGGCCTTCAGCAGCAGGGCTTTGAGGGGCTTTGAGGCCTTGGGGCTGGTTGTCCAAACTTAATCCACCACTCAAGCTCCTCCTCCCCCCCCCTCATCCCTCTCCACCACAGCAGCATCAGACAGCAGCTTCAGAGTCAGTGCCAGGGGGTGGGATGCTGGTTCAGCCCTTCTTTCACCTTGCCAGGCCCTTGAACGAGTAGGCACGCGGCTATCCTCTTCTTGCTCTGGACTGATGAACCATTTTTTCCTGCAAGTTGCATGTGGCAGCACGTCTTTCCCCTGGATGCCTGAACTGCGTCTGCTGATCCTTTTAGTCCACGGAGCTGATGGCAAATTCATACTTCCCGCAGATGCCGCAGTGAATGCTTGCATCATATAAACATCCGTGCGGCATTCCCTTTATTTTCCTATAGGCGGTCCATGATGCATCCGGCTTCATCCGTTATAGCATCCGCACCCATCCACTATGTGTCTGCTTAGAATTCTCCCCCGGAACCCCTTTGGAGTGTGTCATGACCGGCTTTCATCCGCTAGGCTTCGCATGAACATCTGTTTAACAGCCCTGCTACATTCTACCCACAGGCCATTCTTTCCGTTCTTTTCCGTTCTTTTCCATTCTGTTTATGCCAAAATTTTCACCACTTTTTTATGGAGCGGATGACAATATATGGAGCCACCCCCGAAATTTTGCTCATCTGGTGTTTCCTTGTATGCATACGTTTGTGTCTGTCGTCCAGTGGGAACCGGGCCTTAACATTCATCATTTGCATTCATTCCATGTAAAAAGGCGGTTTGGCTTTAGTACCAGTTGTTTCTGCCCTTTGACCATGCTGTCCCCATCTAGTTTTCTTCTTTTTCTTATCTTGATGAATTTACAGAGTTTGTTGACCAGGCCATTTTTTAATTAGGAGAGACTCTTGCCTTTACCCCCACTCTTACTTTCTGAGCTCCAAGCTTTGGTGGAAAGAGATTGTGCAGGGAATGGAACTTCTGCTTCGCAATTTTGTTTCCTGTTCTTCCCTCTCCCGCCCGAAAGAAAAAAAAACCATGGAAATTGCAACAATTTTCCTTACTTCTGCTTTGAAATGCGATGATATTACATTTTGTAACTGATGGAAGTAACATTATTATAGAAGGTGGCCAAACTTCAATCACTGAAATGCTTTTTATATGACAGCCTGGAGAGAAACCACTGGTGGTTTCAAAGCAATGTTTCATGTGGGTTAGTTTCAAATTTAGTTGTAAGGTTGAGGAGTTTGTGCGGTGGTGAAACTGCCTGTGAAAAGAATCACTATATTTGCTGGAAAAATGCAACTCCCTTGATGTTGAAATTATTCAGCATGCCAATTACCATTAAACACACTATAGCATTTAATTCTTGTTTGAAAGTATCCAAGCACTCAGGGTTATCATACTACTTGAAATTCCAGTTCTGGACTGTTCACTTAATATTGATTGGGATGCTATCAACGCTATCTCATGGCCAATAGGTTTATTTTGAGCCACACCTTCATTAGCACAGCTCTACTTTTGATTGTAAATCTTCCATGTGCAAAAGTATCCCAAAAGATAACACCAGCCAGAATTAGAACACAGTTTTATAGATGCATATCCAGGTAAAGCCCCTGTCACACTGCGCAAAGGATTGGAAGAGGATGTAAAACGAGAAAAACTTCTACATCCCGTTGTGTTAATGCGATGCTTCCGTTCTGTACTCACTGCCTCCATTTTGCTTCCTCTCTTATCCGTCCCAGCATCCGTCTATTGACATTTCTCCGCCCAAGGTTTTGAGCTGCTCAAAAACTTTTAGCGGAAAATGTAATTCAAACGCTGTCCGTTCTGCATCGCTAGGCATACGGGGGACATCCGTTCTGCATCCGTTGTCATACCCGTTACGCCATCCGGCTATATCTGCTTAGGCATCCGTGGCGCATCGCGCAACTTGAATCCGCTCCAGTGGTAAACGGACGCAGGGAGAAGCAAACGGGACGTGAAACGGATCGCACAGCGTTAGAAGAAAGGATGGAATGGAGAAAGCATGAAAGTGGATGCAGGGCCACACAAAGAAAGCATTTAAAATGGAAAAAAACTTTCACAGAGGGGACCTATCCTCGGATGATTTAAGGATGTCTAGAGGATGCCTAGAGGATGCTAAAAGATGCTTCCGTTCCGCCACTGCTTTCCATCCGCTCTGCGTCCTCCCCCCGTCCGTTCCTTTCCGTGTTATCCGCTCCTGGTTATGCCACCAATTTTTGCCCCTTTGATGAGCGAGATAACAACGGATGGAACATTTTTCTCATCCGCTGTGTCCTTTTTACAAATGTTTTGCATCTGTTGGGCGGTGTGACAGGGCCTTAAAGTACTGTACTCTAAAATCCAAATGCTGTTTTATCCCTCCATAAAGATAACATATGATATCCTAGTCCTCTTATAACTTTGTGGGTTGCCTATAAGGCCTTATGACTTATCTGCATGTGCTACAGAAAATAAAGATAATATTTTCTGGGTAATTCTAAGATAACTCAGAAAATCCACCTCCAAAGAGAAAAAAAATTCCTGAATAGATAAATGGTAGATTTTTCACCATCAAGATAATCAGAAGTAGAATATTCATCTTAACTATTTTTTTTTTTTTGCGATATAGGTTCACTCTGTTGCTTNTATTTTTTTTTTTTTGCGATATAGGTTCACTCTGTTGCTTTCTCTTGAACCACTGAGCAGGTTTGGTGTGACTTAACAAATCACAAGTAGAGTTAAAACTTCAAATCATATCAGAAAAACTAGTGAATGAAGATAAGAAAAGGGCCTCAATTGACCTCATTTGTTTCCTAAGAGGTCTGTAAGGGGCATGCATAAGTGCACCAATGTGCCTACTGTCCCTGTCCTATTGTTTCTTTTATTTTTTATTTTTCTTATCCATGTATTCATAACTATGTTTTTACTTATACCTATTATCTTGTAAGCAATTGACAAAATAAATAAATAAAATAAATAAACGACAGGCAGGATAAATCCAGAATTAATACTGAGTGAGTTTTTTTGGTCGACAAATCGAGGAGAGTTGTGGTTTCTTTTTTGAACCAGAAGTAATCAAATTTATCTAGATTCAATAAAGACACAAAGCACTAAAAACTCAGTTGACTGCCTTTTTGTATCTCTCTTCAATAGCTGGAAGATTCTTTTATTTTGAAAAACAAGAAAAGCTTACAAAACAAAAGGTTTTGTCAATGTTAAATGCTTTCAACCAGAGGTGGTACTCAGCAGGTTCTGACCAGTTCTGGAGAACCAATAGCAGAAAATTTGAGTAGTTCAGAGAACCGGCAAACACCACCTCTGACTGGCCTCGCCCCCATCTATACTCTGCTTCCCGAGTCCCAGCTGGTCGGCTGGGTCTTCTTTGGTTGCCCTGCACAGGAGAATGGAGCTGGAAAGCAGGTTAGTGTGGGGGAGGGAATGGGGATTTTGCAGTATCCTTCCCCTGCCACTCCCATCAAGCCACACCTACAGAATCAGTGGTGAAAAATTTTGAATCCCACCACTGCTTTCCACTAGTTCAGAAACTACTACCTCACCTTAAAAATTATACAGGTAGTTCTCCATGTATGACCACAATTGAGCCCAAAGTTTGCATTGCTAATCAAGACAGGTAAATGAGTTTTGACCCATTTTGTGAATTTTCTTGTCACAGTTATTAAGATAGTGACTCTGGCTTCTCTGTTGTCTTTGCTTGTCAAAAGGTGATACTGTAGTGATCTTTTAAAATATTTATTTATTTATTTGCCATGTTTATGTGGTGTATATGGGAGGTGGTCACCTTTGAGAGCTGAAGGCAGTGAAATTTTATTTTATTGTATGCCAATTAGTGTACATTTAAAATGACAATAAAATTATTCTAAGTCTCGTCCTCCTGCCTTATTTGCCCAATACTGATTGGCTAATGCTGTTTGATTGGCAGCTGGGCAGACTTAGTATCAGTGGTGGGATTCAAATAATTTAACAACCAGTTCTCTGTCCTAATCGTTTCTTCCAAAAAACCAGTTCACCAAACTGTACAGAAACTTAACAACCAGTTCTCCCAAAGTGGTGCAAACTGGCTGAATCCCATCACTGCTTGGTATCTGCTGAGGCCACTTGTCCCTCCATAAGGTGGTACAGATTCAACCTGATTGCAGCATTTTGATCAATCACAATGTTTAAAAAAACATGCATAGCCTATGGTATAACATTTTATTTTGTATATCATTAGTGGTATATATTTATATAAATAAATAGTTGATGTTATTCTTTTCAACCTTATCATAATTTTCAAAAACAGTATAACTCATAATTAGCACAGTGGGTTTTTTCTTTTTCTTTCCAAAAATAGTGTAGCACAGTCATTTTTGGGCTGCATTTGAACTACGTGTTGCCTTTAGTTTAGTAAATCCTCTTTGCATTGCTGATTGGCAAGTTTTATTTTATTTTTATTTTTTTAAACAAACTTTATTATACAACTAAAATAAACAAACAAACATATACACAACATAGAAAAAACAAAAAAAAAGAATTAAAAAAACCAATTCCATTGTCGACAGTTTGTGGTTCCTTATTTGTTATCATTATTGGTGTCATATTTACAAATAAGTCTTAATGTGAGTATGTAGTTACTACCTCCTTTATGGTTTAATAATATATACTATTATATTATCTATCTTTGTTCTATCCAATCATACAAACATTCCCAGCTTTTGTAATATTCTGATGATTCTTTATCCTTAAGTGCTAGGGTCAATTTATCCATCTCTGCACAGGTTG
>BHFT01053551.1:0-10890 GCA_004320025.1 Laticauda laticaudata
AGAATAGAATAATGAAGTAAAGAATAGAATGAAATGGAATAGAGTAGAATAGAATGGAATAGAATAGAATAATGAAATGAAGAATAGAATAGAATAATGAAATGAAAAATAGAATGGAATGGAATGGAATAGAATTCAATTCTTTATTGGCTAATTGTGATTGGACACACAAGGAATTTGTCTTTAGTGCATATACTCTCAGGGTGCATAAGGACAAAATAAAATACATTAATCAAGAATCATAATATTCAACACTTAGTGATAGTCATAAGTTACTAATAAGCAATCAATACTAGGGAACAAATAAAACAATATAAATCGTAAAGATACAAGCAACATGGTTCTAGTCATAAGTGGGAAGAGATAGGTACAAGTAAGGATGAGAAGAATAATAGACTTATTGGTCTTGTGGACAGGTGTCTTCTTTTGTACGAGTGTGAAAGCCAGCAAGAGGACAAAGGAAATGGATAGTGCCTTGTTCATACGATTGTGAAATAATGTTGTGATAATAACAATAGAAGAACAGAAGGATAGTCCATCTCTATCAGCTACAAATCTGTCTGAGAAATAATCTCTTTTTCTGTTTGAACAAGCTTTCTGTCACTGGAGGTGGCTGGAAAACTGTGGAGGAATCTGATCTGTTTAAGTATTTTTATGTTTAATTTTCCATTTTTTTCCTGCCAGGGAAACTGGCTTAAATTTAAGCAAAGAAAAGTATGCTATATTATGAACATATGTGTAAGACTAATTTAGTCGGATAAAAATGGGGTTTGTCTGCGTAAACTCATCTTTTGTTTATTGTTCTTTATTCTCCCTTGAGCCTCGACCAAATAATAAACTTAAGCACAATAAACAAAAATATATTAGGTTTCAATTATTTTATTTCTGCAATAACCATGATTTATTTATTGTATAACAAACAGTGTAGCTTGATTGCTGGAAAAGGATACATAAAAAAAGATAGCAGACTTGCTGAAATTATTTGTCTACATAAGCCTATAAATTCTTGGATATAAAAAAATATAGCTTCAGATTGTCTCCACCTAACCACTAACAAAGCAGGATTTGGAAAATAGTTCAGAATAGGGAAAGCAAGATTAAATGTACAGAGATACTTACTTGGTGTATCAAAAGCTTCCTTGAACATAACAGAATAACAACATAACAGAGTTGAAAGGGACCTTGGAGGTCTTCTAGTCCAAGCCCTTGCTCAGGCAGGAAACCCAATACCATTTCAGACAAAGGGTTGCCCAATCTCTTGTTTAAAACTTCTGGAGGCAAGTTGTTCCACGGATTAATTGTTCTGTCAGGAAATTTCTCCTTAGTTCTAGGTTGCTTCTCTCCTTTATTAGTTTCCATCCATTGCTTCTTGTCATGCCTTCAGGTTCTTTGGAGAAAGCTTGACTCCCTCTTCTTTGGGGCAGCCCCTGAGATATGTCACCCCTAGTCCTTCTTTTCATTCAACTAGATATACCCAATTCCAGCAACTGTCCTTTATAAGTTTTAGCCTCCAGTCCCCTAATCATCTTTGTTGCTCTTCTCTGCACCCTTTCCAGAGTCTCAACACCGTTTTTACATTGTGGTGACCATGCTAGAAACCTCTTATTGAATCAACCTAACTTAATCTAACCTAACTTTACCTTACCATTATCGTTATACATTTACATTACCTTTGTGGCCATCAAATTCCTCAGAGGGTAGAAAAGCTCAATGTCATCCACTGAAGCAGGGATGGGATTCAATCGGTGTAACAACCAGTTCGGTGAGCAGGTGCTTTGCATGTGTGCGCGCCAAACATGTGCTTTGCACGTTGTGTGCAGCATTTGCAACTCATCTTCTGTTCTGACCAAGGCTTCCTGAGACCGTAATTAAGCACACGACTCTTGTTTTATTTCAATGCTGAGAATTAAGTCCATTCCCAGCCTGTAATGAGTCTCAAACAGTCCCTCAAGATAAGCACCCACCTTTCTCTCCTTTGAATTTCTGCCAACAACTAAAGTGACAAATTAACTATAAAAGACCAACCGAAGTACAAAGGCCACACAGAGTTTCAAGGTTTTATCTGAACAGAGCGAATGACTTTGCTTTCTGCAAAGGTTTCTCTACCTTTGCACCTCCTTTATATCTTATCGGAGGAGCAATCAACTCCAAGCCTTACTCCCGAGTCTCCCCTTTTGTCTCAGCTACTCTTGCCTTTTAGCAGCTCTGTGCACACACGCACTGGGAACAGGCTCCCCTTGTTCCTCTGCCTTGCTGCTGCCAGACTCTGGAGGCTCTGGAGTCAGCACATAGCTCCCAGATGGTCCTGGCCCCATCTCTGCCTTGGATGCAAGACCCTCGTTCGAGTCCTCCCCAGACTCCCAGACTGGTCTCTATTCTTCCCCACTGCCCAATTCCACTGCCATCTGCACAGGCTGCCAGCGAACCACAACATCTTCTGCTGAAAGCCCTGTGTGCAAAACAACTGATGTGTGGCAGTCGCTGTGTCATGTGAATCAGCTAAGCTGGAAAACGCAGAAATAAAGCACAGACTAGAGCCGGGGCAGGCAGGTGGGCCCAACAGCTGATTGTCGGAGTGAACCAGTTCACTCACAGCTGATCTTTGGAGTTACCGGTTTGCCTGAACAGAATCGAACTGTTAGAATCCCACCCCTGCACTGAAGGCAGGCCGTTTCAATGTAGTCTAATCCCTGGTCAAGAATGTTCTTCTGAAATTCAGGAGGCAACTCCTATGTAGCATCTGTGAGGTCCTGTTAAAAATTGAGTAAGGCCTCACTACTGTTGTCTGCACATTGAATGAAAGATTTTTTCCCTCTCCACATTTTTATTGAATAGATTTTTATGGAATATTGAATGTTATGCCCCCATACGGCTTAACAACTGCCATCCTTGTAAGTTAGATGCCAGACTCAATGACACCATGAGGATTATAAGCAGATGTATTAAATCCAGTCTGACTTGTCTGGTTTCCAGTTCTGAGCCAGATAGAACCTATAGCTTTATGGAGGCAAGATGCAGTAGTCAGAGAATACTGAAAAAGTATGAACAATTCACTTCTAATGGTGCATGCTGACCTTGCTCATTTATCAGCAGAAAGAGGAACACCCCACTGGCACATCATCTGCCCAAAACAACTTGAACATCAATTCCTGTTGGAAAGCCAAATGGGCCAGTGAACACCCAACGTGATGACCCAGGGAGTGGCACAAAGGCAACACAGTCAAATAAGCAAAAAGAGTCCCTTTATTATCTCCAACTTTGCCCCCAATGTTCAGATTACCTTCGGCTGGGGAAAAACTCTCCCAGGAACAGCCTTTAACTGGAGAAAATTCAGTCCAAAACAAGGTACATACAGACTATAACTAAAAAATCCAAACAAACCAAGCTACAGTAATTAACTTGACAGGACTGTCAGACTTGAAAGCATGGCAAAACTCCCATTGTTGGGAAGACGCCAGGAACACAGATAAGTCACGAGATCAGATAAATTCATGATTTGCTCCCAACAGCTTGCTGCACGCAGCTTCCCTTTTTAAATACTGTGTCCTGAGCTGCAGCTAATGAAGGGAATCAGGGCCCTTTCTTCCCCCATAAACCATGCAACTCCATTGCTTCCTTTTCCATTCCTCCCTGCATGCCTTAGGATAAAGAGGGGGGTGGCCCTGAGTCTTCCTCTGAATTCCCTCTCCCTTGCTCTACCTCTCCCCTGTTCTGCCCAGCCGTACTTTGCCCTTCCCCAGTTTCTTCCACAGCCAATGAAGCCACACTCCTGTCAGCTGTTTGACCTCCTCCTCCAAATCAGATTCCGACAGGGGCATGACACCCCAATTATAGGAAGACATATCAATGACCGCACAAAAAAAGGTGCCAGGTTTTTGAACTACCATGCCAGCAATAGACAATCCTGAATAGTATACACAGCTCACACGTCGTCTGCCGGGAGTCACTGTATAAATGGGGCTTAGTATCTTCTCCTCGGTGTGACTGAAGGTTCCCACATCCAACTGTAGATCATATTGTGACCAGCTCTAAGCTGAGGGCATATACCAGTGCAGTACCTGATATTTTTTAATATCAATGATGCTGCGCTTCAATGATTAGATGGCCCAGACATTGGCTCTTTTTAACATTTATATTTTAATTGTGCTTTACTGATCTGTGAAACATTCAAATGGATTGCTACTCCATGTATATGTTCTGACCAAGGCTTCCTAAAGCCCCTGTCACACTGCACCAACGGATGGAAAGAGAATGTAAAATGGAGAAAAACACTTGTCATCCGTTGATTAACGCGATGCATCCGTTCTGTACTCACTGCATCCATTTTTCATCCTCTCTATCCGTCCAGCATCTGTCATTGAGTTTCTCCGCTCAGAAAGTTTTTGACTGCTCAAACACCCGTTTTGAGTCGGAATAATGTTAATCCAATGCGTCCGTTCTGCATCTGCTAGGCATGCCCTAAGCATCCGTTTGCTCTTTTACGTACGATCGTATATCCGCTAAGGCATCCGCTTGGCCAACATTTCCGCAGCAACTCCATCCGCAACTCACGCGGTAAACGTTACGCAGGGTGGAAGCGAATGGACTGCGCGAACGATGCCAGAACGGATGCCTAACAGATTGACAACAGAAAAAAAGCATTTACCAACGGAAAAAAAAAACGTTCGTTCCCAGAGGGGACTCTATCTACGGATATAAAGGTATGTCTAAGGCATGCTAGAGGGATGCAAGGGACACCTAGGGGAAACCTTACCTGCCTATAAAAAAGGGGAGAGCAAATCACCCTGGCATCTCACTTTCAGAACCAACAGCCCTGTGGTGCAGACCTCTGCAGGCCCTTCATAAACTGACTCTTTGCTCTTCCACAGCATCAATCAGTCCCCATGTCCAGCTGGAGCGTTACAAAGTCCTTTTGGCAGCCACATCCGTCTGCAACAGTGCGAAGCCCATCTAAGAGGCTCTGTGAACTCACTAGGGAAGAAAAGCCCGAGGGGCCAAGAAGCGTTGGCGTCCTGAAAGTGGATCGCCAGACAGAGAGAGAGGACGGATGTCACAACAAGCTGATGGGGGAGAGCATCAAGGAACGAAAGACAACTCGGAGCATTGCCAGACTTCAATGAGGATGCCTCCAGCCATGTTTGATGACCAGTTGTGCAGCAGCGGCTGAACAACCAGTTGACCAAAGGGCAAACACCAACTTCCGCGCCCAGCCTGGAAACCCTGGGCTCAAGGTGGTCACTCACCTTGGCCACCTAGCCCTCAGGGACCACCTACAGGACATGCAGTATCGGACTGGAGGAGTGCCACAACAACACATCAAACATTGTGGTCAGGATGATAGTGCGTGCAGGCCACATACGAAGAATACCTGGATTGTAGCTCCTCCAGTGCCCACCTCACTGAAAGAAGTAGAAATGGAAAGAAAGATTGCATGAGCAGTGGTATCCAGAGGGGAATTAACCCACTAGTACCGTTGGGAGCCATCGCATGGCAATGCATTAGTGCCTTGCAAAGCGACCAGCAAGATCGGGGTCCACTTTTATATTCAATTACAAGGGCCTTCTTCAGCAATCACTTCTTTCCTGCTATAATGATACATCTCGGTCGATTGCTGAACTACAAAGGTCATAGTACACTCGATTGCTCAGGCAACGGCTTCATCTTCAGATGCCCAGGTAAAAAATAATAATTCCACGCCAGTCGACCTTCAAAGGAGGGGCTGGAACGCAAACCTCATGTGGGCTTTTCCAGAAATCTCAGAACCCACTGCCTAACCGACATTTCGCCAAAGAATGTGCCCACTTCTTATCCGTTAAGGGGGGGATGAGCCTTCTCCCTCACAACCATATCCTCATGAAAGCCTAACCTCCAAAATGCCTCACTCTGTGGAAGAGAGAGATCTTCAACTGACAGGGCTGTCAGGTGCAGACGGGTGGTGGTAAGGTGGTGGAGAACCGTCCTTTGGCATCCATGGCAACGTTAAACAGGTTCCAGGTACTTCTCATACCCATCGCAGCATCGCCCCAGAGACCTTAGGAGGATGCGATCAAGAAGCTTGCTGCATCCTTGCACAATCTCATGCGCACCCGCTACCCCGCAGTCCTTAGCAGAACATGAGCCGTGGAACCTCTCAACAAGGCAATGGGGACATGGGAGCCTGGGAGATATTGGGAAAGGAAGGGCAAAACCTGATAGATACACTTTTAAGAGGATGTGCAAAAGCCCCCAACAGAAGAACTCACACATTGAAGGGAAGAAGCAGCTGCATATCCTCCTGAAAACACTCGGTAGCAACTCCCCAGCTGGACAAGTGGAGGTGGAGACAGGATGAATAGAAAGATGGACTAATGAGGAGTGCTTTCCTTCAGCCTTGGTCTCAATCCACACTGATAGATTGGGCCAACCAATGTATGTGGGTGGGCTACAATGAACAGTGGACATATTAATAGAAGAGTTGTGTTTTATGTTGACCATGTGTGGATGAATGATATACCATTAGTATTGATTAATTAAAGGGGCCATTATGTGTGGCACCATGGAGGCGTGGACCATTACAGTCCCACTTGCTGCACTGGAGGTTTTATCTTTATCCCTCCACACGCTTAATCTTAACCCCATCCAAATAGGTCATCCCTGCCCATTCCACTTGCTATCCTTACCATCTGCCACAGCTATTACACACCACAAAGGTATCCGCCATCCCACTGCTTATCTTAACCCAACTCCCTCAAGCATAGCCAAAGGGCTTTTAACCATTTCTAAAAGTTTCCACCACAAGACTTATATTAAACCAAAAAGAAATGAAGCAAGTGTGATGAATCAACAAGATAGACTTTTAATTAAGGCAACAAGCTAGTAAAACAAAAAATGAGTCTCTGGCACTCTCCTGTCGTTCAGTTCTCAGGGGTGAAAGGGTCCAGTGTGCTGTGGAGGTGGGCTGGTGCTGGAGGTGCTTGTCTGATCCCCCGCAATCATCAGTCTCTCTCCAGAAGCAGAAGCAGGCAGAAGTCTCAGCCTCCGAAGAAGCGAGCCCTGTGCTACAGGGCCCTAAGCAGTAACTAAGTGAGGCCAGGGGCAGGATGTGGTGGCCCTGTTCCCTCTTGTTACAAGGGCCTGGCAGCCCAGATGCTGAGGCCTTTCTGATTTGCTATCCCCATGGTTGTGGGGGTTGCGAGCTGGGCAGTGGAAGCTGTGAGGTTTAAACCTAAGGACGGCGGACAAGTCAGGCAGGACACTGGCGAGGCAAGCGCAAGCGAGGAGCTGGCAGCAAGAAGGACTTCGGCAGGTACCCTGATAACCAGCTGGCGAGGGATCACAACACACGGCAGGCAAGGCCTGTGCAAGGCAAGGCGCATTGACAGTCGAAGGCATTGATGGCAGGTCGAGCTACTAATGGCAGAGAGCTAAGGCTGTGCACGGCTAGAGGATGACCTAGCGAAGCGCATGTGCAGGAGGCATGAGGAGGCATGCAGGCAGGTACAGGCAAGAGGCTGTCAATCCAGAGTAACCGGGCTTACAGCATCGGATCTTATCCTCTGAATGGTGACCTGCTCGCGACTGCTTTCCATTATACTCCGCTGGGGACTAGTACCCGCAAGGTGCTATCAGCTCCCCGCGCAAATGCACGCAATTAACGCAAGGCAATCCGTTAGGTTTTCTCCCTCCGCCTGTGCATCCGCTAGGCTTTTCCACTCTGCATCCGCTTACTTCCGCTGTGCATCCCTGTATTCCGTGCACGTTCCAGCTTTTGCTGACACCCCCCGGAAAGCCTTGTGGATGTGGCCATCTGCTCTCATCCGCTTCCAGTCCACTAGGCTTCCGTTCCGCATCCCGCTTTTCCATCCGGGCATCTGCGTTCTTCCCCCATACCGTTTCCTTTCCGTTATCGCTCTGGTTGTTGCAAATTTTTCTGCCCCTTCTTGGAGAGCGGGATAACAATGGATAGGGAATCATTTTTCCTGCTCCGCTGTGTCCTTTTTACAAACGTTTTGCATCCGTTGGGCAGTGTGACAGGGCCTTAAGACTGTAATTAAGCACATGCTTAGTCCAAACAACTCTTGTTTTATTTCATCACTGGGAATTATGTTAATTCCCAGCCCGTAATGAGTCCCAAACAGTTCCTTGAGATAAGCACCCACCTTTCTCTCTTTTGAATTGCTGCCAATAACTAAAGGGCCAAATTAACTGTAAAAAACCAACCAAAGTAGAAAGTCCACACAGAGCTTCAAGATTTAATCCGATCACAGCGAACATTATTGCTTCCTGCAAAGGTTTCTGTTCCATTGCACTTTCTTTGTACCTAATGGGAGAGGCAATCACCTCCAAGCCGTACTCCTGAGTCACCCCTTTTGTCTCAACTGCTCTTGCCTTCGGGCAGCTCTGTGAACATGCACACTGGGAATAGGCTCCCCTGGGTCCTCTACCTCACTGCTGCCAGGCTCCAAAGGCTCCAAAGTCAGCACACAACTCTCAGATGGTCCTGGGCCCATATCTGTATCAGATGCAGGACCCTCGTCTGAGTCCTTTCCAGACTCCTGGCTTGGCCCCTGTTCTTCCCCACTGTCCAACTCTGCTGCCATCTGCACAGGCTACCAGCGAACCACAACAGTGTGATATGCCATGCACTACATAAATAATAATACGGAACCTTGAGTTATTTTCTTATTCTTCAAAGAATAACAGCAACCCGACAACCCTCCTGTCAATTTGATTCCAGAGTCCTTGCCAAGTAGAAAGAAGCCAGCCACCGAAAGGAGATGTTGAGCTTTCTATCAGTGGAACCAGATAATTCAAGTAGGATTTCCCATAGTGCCGTAGTACTGACTTAAAATATGAGTGGGTGAGGTTCACAAAATTCGGTAGAGGTTGCAATGGGCGACAGATGCGTTGTATCAAACATTCTTCTGGAGAGGCCTCCTTTCACAACAACAGACTTATCTGCGTGACCTACTTACATTTGTACGTAATTTATAGTCCCAACTTCCTTCCAAGAATCACTGGACTTTTAGCTTGAGTTTATATGGCTGCCAAGAATTCCCACTAAGAGAGCCCTCATTATCCCCCGGAAACACAGAAATACAGTCCCCGAGGGAGGGAGCTTGCCTTCTCAACCATCTATAATACTGATAAGCCTGTCACTGAATAAGCAGCAGAAGACTTGCTGCCTTTCACTCTTGCCTGTGAAATAGATGAATTATATAAGAACACACATTCCTCCAACACTTTGTGGTATTCCTTTTTGTGACCAATAGTTCACAGGCCTTTATGATCCACCACCTCAGTTAGAACTACCGGATTCAAAGTGCAAAAATCCAGAGATATGCTCTAGAACAACAAAAAAAAAAGTTTTGAGTGCTCTAACTTAGGGGTCCCCAACCCAAGCCCCAGTCCATAGACCAGCACTGGGCTGGGGCATGCCAGAAACTGGGCCACACAAACAACTGAAGCCACCTCCGTGGGATGCAGGCAGCACACAAAACCAAGCCCCCACAGGTCTGTGGAAAAACCTTTCTCCACAGTCCCTGATGCCCAAAAGGTTGCAGGCCATTGCATTGACTCACTCATCTGGAATTTTGCTGCCCCGTACAATTTAAAAAAAAAAAATATTTTGCAATGCTTTAAATCAGAGGTCTCCAAACTTGGCAACTTTGTGGTTGCCAGAATTCTCCAACCAGCTATGTTTTTAATTCTTAATAATAACTAATATATCATTAGCATACAGTAGCACTTGGTCTTCACCTCCAATTGCTTTTAAGCTCAGAACGCCCTATAAATTAATGTTTACATCATCAAATTAAATATAAGATGATTCCTTTTACCTTCCACTTGTAATACAACTAATAGAAAAGAAAGTCCATATGACACTTAGACTCCAATGCTCCCTTGTAATGAAGGCTTTTTCTATGTCCTACAGAACCTTTTCTAACAATTCCAGGTTTTTAAAATATAAATCTGATGCACTAATTAACAATCCAGTGCTTAGCATTTAATGAAGAATTCAGACAAAAGCTTTCACAATAGCAGCCTTATTTTAAAAAAGTCTACAAATCTTTAATAAAACGAGAGAGAGAGAGAGTGGGAGGGAGGGAAGAAGAAAGAAAGAAAGAAAGTTTTGCCACTCAGGATACCCATTGGCAATGTTTACTCTTTTGTTAGGTGTAAGAGAGTAGTAAAGCCACTTGAGATAAAGATAAAGCCAAAGTTATATAAAAATTTTGGTCTTTAATAATAAAAATGAGACAAAACTACTGTGGCTGAGAGGCCAATAAGTTATGATATATACAAATATTTTCCATTTTATGAGTCTTGGTTAACATAACATAACATAACAGGAGCTAGGTTCCAGGTTAGCAGACTTAATCTTGATATAATAACAGTATTTGTCTTTTACGGATACTCAAAGTTCTTCAGCCTCATTTTCAACATTTTATTGCTTAATTTCCATGAAGCTTACACAACAATGCAGCTGTGAATATGTCTTAAAAACATTCCAAGCATCCATTAGACTGTCTGGGGGAAAAAAAATCAGTATGTTGTTCTTCTGCTTTATAAAAGTGGATCCTTTAAAGATGCATTTAAGTATCATTTGGGGGGGAGGAAATACAGTGATTATTTATTCAGTTATTTAATTTGATGCCACTGAGTTCCAAACAACTTTGAGTGGTGAACAAAACACAAAAAGCAATATAAAAAACAAAGCGAACCAAATCAAACCAAATTCAGACATAGTCAACCAGCACTTACAGATGCAAAGAGGATGTAAAATGTTAAAAAAAGCTTGCCATCCGTTGGAAAACGCTATACATCCATTGTATACTCATTGCATACGTGTTTCATATGCTCTATCCGTCGAGCATCCGTCCACTGAGATTTCATCCACGCAAAAAGTTT
>BHFT01053553.1:0-17494 GCA_004320025.1 Laticauda laticaudata
ACAGACCAAGACTCCCAACCAATCAGGATGAAGAAAAAACCATTCTGGCACAGCAATAGGCCAGCCCCAAATTTAAAGCTGAAACAACTGTAAGATTCTGATTTACAGACAAACACAATACTGAAGCCTGATAACGGCTGATGAGATTCTGCCGAAACGTTGCTACCACTTTAAAAGCACAGCTACAAGGACGTGGGATAATACCCGAACAAAGCTGAAGAGCACATACACACACACATACACACACACACATATATATACATATACATACATACATACATGTGTACGTACATATACATATATACCTACATACATACACTTAAAAAAATACACATATATATATATACATGTACATATATATACATGCACACACACACACACACACTCTAAGAAACCCTAAAGACAGAATCGAGTTAGAAAACCAAGGAGTATACGAAATCCCTTGCACCGCCTGTACTGCCACATACATCGGGCAAACCAACAGAACAATTAGTGCACACATTGAAGAACACAAGAACTCAATCAAAAAAGAAGAATCAAGCTCTTCCCTGGTCCAACACCTGAAAGCCACAGGACATGAGAATGACTTTAAAAATACCGAACACTTCAACAACAGAATAATCAGAGAAGCCATAGAGATAGAAAAATGTCCACACAGCATGAATAAAAGAGATGATACCTCCCGCCTACCAGCCATTTGGAAACCCGCCCTCATTTACAAACGAATACCTAACATGAAGAATGACACCAAACCCACACCCACGAGAGCCACACAAGATGCTACCACCACAGCCAAGCCCCTACCTGAACAGAACACACCCCCAGCCAATCGGAACACAGCCAAACCCCCACCCAGTCAAGTTGCACCCCCACTGGCAGTTAAAAGGAAAAAACAGCTGCAATCTCACATTACTCTGAGAAGCACAAAGCTGAAGACACAAGCCTGAAGATGACGAATGAGATTTCATCGAAACATCGCCAAAATACTTCCAATTTTACGTGGGAAAAAACCCGAATAACCAAAGATCCACATACTTATATACATATATATATGTATACACACACAGAGAGAGACATACACACACACACACACAGATATCTCCTGCATGTCTTGAATACCAACATCGATGGGCAGGCGCTATGCTGATGTAGTGTTGTGGAAAGCAGACATCGACCTGAATAAGTGGGCTGGGGAGCTCACAGAGGATGGGTCATCACCACAAGATCCCCAGCTAGTTCCTCAACAGGCTTAAGGACCGCAAGGATGGCAAGTACAGTCAGGTCTTGCCCAATGGGTTGGACAACAAGCTACGCAAGAATTTGGAGTGCCTGAAGATCAGGTCTTCAGGGCCTGTGCCACTTCTGGGGCCTCCATGTTCATAACCAGCACACCAAGACCATTGGGCGCCATGGCAGAACTGTGGGCGTTTCCAAGATCCCATAGAAGTTCTATCCTGGTGATTAGGAGAAAAACTTTGCCAAGCCTGGGACAGGTCCTACCAAGTCCTGCTGACCACTGAAACAGCAGTCCAAACAAAAGACAAAGGGTGGACCCACTAGAAGTGTGTAAAAGGACCAGTTGATGAACTTAAAAGAGTGGAAAGTGATTCCTGGAGAAGACCAGCAGAGAATAAGCATTACCAAAATCTGACGTGGTCATGGTGGTATGAATGGGTTTTGTTTGTTATTTCTTTTTCTCATTGCAGCAGTACCAACTTTTTGATTTTTCCTGCCTGTGTGGTAGCCTATGTTATTCCATCTGAAGATCCCAAATGAAGCTGTGGAATTTTGCATCCTTCAGGATGTGTTGGTTCTGTAATTGTAATGGACGGCTACTGAATTTTGTTGTTAACATTGTTGTGAGTGTGAACCAACATGTGCTTGTGAAGAACCTTGTGATATAGTAATAGTAGAAGACTAGGTAGATTAAATGTGTAAGAATTGGGGCATTAAACCTGATCAACCGTCCTTGGACACAGTAGTCCTAGGAGACAGCGTTCTCATAATCCCTGAAGATATAGGATCTTTTGATTTGATGCAATGGTTATAATTTTCCATCGGCAGAACTAATAAGAGAATATAATGCAATGATTAATCTGAAAAAGTATACATTACAAACATGGGTCTTGTCTTGGCTTAATGTAACCTTTCAGTTTGGAATTAACCTGACACAACCTCATAACTCATTTGAAAATATACCTAGACTGGGTGGGTTAGGGATGGATGTGGGTAATGAAATTCTTAACTGCCATGCTACAGATGGCTTATATTGGATATGTGGAAAGTTTGCCTTTGTGCAATTGCCTAGCCATTGGTATGGAGCATGTGTATTGTTTTTCCTACTGTCCATACAACAAGGTGACAGACTGAGTGTACCTGTTCATGTGGAAGCAGATCACAGATCTATGAATGACCTCCAAAAAGAATAATTCAGAAATACAGACCAGTCACTGAACAGAAGATGGCATGTATGGTTATAGAACTCCTGTATGTTAAATAGACCAGTGATCACCAAACGGTGGGACATGGCCCACTGGTGGTCGGTGAGAAAATTTTGGTGGTCCGCAGAGAAATGTCATCCCCAAAGCACCCCTCAAAGTTATTAATCCAGGCTGCGCGGGAACACAAGGCTGCGCCACCCACATGGCCCATGGGAATACAAGGCTTGCGTTGCTTGCATTGTGAACAACACAAAGTAGTGAGGGGAGGGATGAAGGGGGAGAGGAGAACTTGCCCCACACGCTGGCCTGGCCATTGGCCTGCTTATTTCTGCTTCTTTCTTCTGCTTTTGGCTGCATGCAAGGAAAACAGTAAAAGTTTCTTTCTGTCCCCCAAACTCCACCAGAAATAAGTCGTTGGGACCCTGCAAGGCATCCTGTTGCAAGAGGCTGCACCGGCAAAGACTTATTTCTGGTGCAGTTTGGGGCACAGAAAGAAAAGACTTCTGCTGCTTACCTTGCATGAAACCAAAAGTCAGTCTCTCTCTCTCTCTCTGTCTCTCTCTCTGAGAATGGAGCTGGAAACAGTATCCTCAATCCCAAATGATTGATCGATAGGAAAACGGGGTGAGGAATTTTCCTGCAGACCAGAAGCCAGCAAGGAAATGGCAGAAAAGAAAAGAGGAGCGATGGAGCCCTAAAAACAGGGGAGGAGAAAGGACACCAAAGTAGGTGGACGTGGGATGACTCCCCAAGGAAGAAGGCAAGCTCGGAGTGGCAGAAAGAGAGCTGCTAAGAGCTCGCGAGGCATCAGGCAAGGGAATAAGGAAAAATGACCATACAAAAAGCTTGGGCAGCATGTCAAAGCTGCTGGACAGACGGGCGAAGTCCCACTTGCTGCCACTGCTTTTTTGCCACTGCACCTGGACTGATTTGGATGGGGGTGCACACACATGCTCTGCCTCTTGGCCCAAGTTAGGAATCCTCTCCAAATACCGATCCCCCGTTATCAAAGAAGGCATGACTGGTTTGGCTGGAGAAACTGCTTTGTGGCTTTTCTCTCTCTTTCTCTGCTCCCCATCCCGACTCTTGCAGCCATGGAGTGGACCAGCAGCATTTGCAACGGGACTGCAACTTCGACAGGGGAGCCATTGGCCAAGGTGGTGGTGGTGGGGAATCAACGACCCAGGCAGGTTTTTTAGTGTTTCGCTTTCCAGTTCTCTGGGAACTCAGGCGTGGCTTGGTGGCAAGCCTGGCAGCTGTATGTATCCCAAGATGGTAAAATCAGTGTTTAAGTGAAGTTCAGAAATCTGATTATATCGACTGTCATCCAGACCAGGGGTCTCCAACCTGGGCAACTTTTAGCCTGGTGGACTTCAACTTCCAGAATTCCCCAGCCAGCTTTATTAGTGGTTTGCAGGATTTAAAATTATGAGTTTGGTGGTCCCTGAGTCCAAAAGGTTGGCGACCTCTGGAATAGACTTAGTTACAGCCTGTGCTTGAAATAATAACTAATGAAATTGCTATTGCTTTAATTATAATGGCTAAATGGCAGACTCACTTTAAAACAGCTATATATATCAACATAGACTTGCTTTGCACTTTTTGTCAGCAACAGAAGAAGGTGCGTGTTGAAAATTTTATCTCACAAATTGTTGTTTACAGATAGATGATCCGGAAAAAGTTATGGAGGAGATCAAGGGTGGGGAAAACTGCCCACATTCTGATGCAGACTTGGACTGGGGCACTTGACTTCAGCTGGTTTGGCAGTATCTTCTCTCACTGGAAATGGATTGGGTTTCTCGTGTTTTTAGCCTTTGGAGATCTCCTGTTCCATCCCTCTGATCCAGCGTATGGTTACCTCTCCCACCACTGGGATGGTAGTCTTAGCCTCCTCAGTATCCATTGACCCCCTCCTCCATCCGTTAGACCAGCAAAACACATGGTCCTTAAATGCTCCCCTAGCCCACCATTGACAGGAAGCATCCTGTCATAAGAAAAGGGAGGAAATTGAAAGGACATTTTGACATGAATCAATCTAACCTTTGCTCTTTACTTCTGTAAAAAAAGTCGCTTGTACTATTTTGCTAAGGTTGGGAATCATTTGCTAGGAATTCATTCTGTAAAAGAACTGTATCCTTTTCTATCTGGTTTCTCGCCTCTGCAATTTGCTTCAGAGCTAGACACATCCTTAGAGAAAGTTCCTGAGAACATCTTGCTTCATAGGTGGGGGTGGGGGCTACCTAGGAACATGAACACACAAGGACAAGGGATACTGTGTAAAATAACAAAGCATGGACAAAGAACGCTCCATGGAAGGGAAAGGTATGGGCAAGACATTGCCCACATTGCCCACTTTGACTCTGATTGGATAAACTTTGTTTCTATCAGCGTAAAATTTAAATAATACTCTGAGCCACTCTCACCTGGTGTGGCTATTCCTTACATGAATTTTGTCTGTATGTTTTGGACATAGTATTCACCTAGACTTTTTACTTTGGCCAAAGAATTTTAAAAAGGTGTTATTTTTGCAAACCTTGCCTTGACTATCACTCTTTGACATCTCAGTGGCTCGGGAAAACTTCTGGGACCTTACAATATAATTAATTTAGATAATAATTTAACACATATAATAATTTATATAATTTATTCTTCAATTTGCCAAAAATAATTTATTCCTTTGATTTCCTTGTTAAATAATTAATCTGAATGAAATAATATATATATAATGGACTCAAGATAACAGTATTGATCACTTATTTTCTTTGTCAATACTTGCAGAAAATATCTATCTGTAACTGACATAATTTTCATTTCTTTAGGATTAAAAAAAAACAATAAATTTTTGGGACACAATTATCATAAAGATAGTAAAACTGAATAAAACGCTGTTTGGTAACAACTGATTTTTACCTTCAGTACTTAAGCCTGGGCTTGAAGTGAATTTTGCTACATCGACAATCTTGACAGCAAACTGTTGCCCAGTTTCTCTGTTGATACATCGCCGCACAACACTGAATGGACCCCTAGAAAGAACAACATTGTTCAATTAATTTAAACATTCAGAGAGCCTCTTTTTTTCCATACAACTTTATTATTTTTCATTGAATTTTCATTGAATTGGCATTTTAAGAGCCAATATAATAATTTGTATAAATTGTTATTAAATATTTTTGTTGTTTTGTTAAACTTTTATTTAGAGAACCACAGCACTTTAATGATCTTTGCTATTAAAATAAATGAAAAACCCATATAGGCATTTAATGCTACACTTTGTAATGTATCAGTAATAGTGCAAATAATTTAAATAAGATTTTTTTCAAGAAATGACATAAGTCTACTTTACAACAAAGAATTTCATGAAACCAGTCATATGAGGAGGAATACATAGATCAGTAGGATTAAAAAAGAGATTGCTGCAAATTATAAATGTGTAATATTTTGATAAGGGATTTTCCCTTCTAGTGGGGGAAATGGTGGCTTCAGAAACTTCTTCAGAATTGGAGAAGAGGCAACCATTGAATTGGGGCTCAAGCAGGATTCCTGTAACTTGAAGAATTCTCCAGAATCGAAGGGAATCCCAGAAATAGATGTATTTGTCCTCAAGACAACTGTTCCTTGAAAGAAGATTGTAAAAGGAAAGTTTTTACAATCCGCTGATAAGTCAAATGGCTGGGAGCAGAGGTGGGATTCTACTAGTTCAGACAGGTTCGATAAAATCAGTTGGTTTTTATAAAACCAGTTTATAAAATCAGTTATGATTCTGTGCAGTTTGGAGAACCAGCAAATCGTGCCCCTTGCTGACCGCTCTCAACCCACACCTCTCCTCCCCACCCAGTCAGTCCTTATCTGCATTCACGAGATTGCTGACTGCATTTTGTATTTTTCCCCTCCCAATGATCAGCTGTTCTGATGATCAGCTGTGATCCCCCTCACTATATTATTTCTTCATCCTTTTTTGCCTCCTAAGCCTCAGGGAAGCCTCGTGAGAAGGCGTTTTTGTTCCCAGGAAGCTTTCCTAAGGCCCAAGAGGCAAAAGGGGGTGCATGGGAGGGCTGTGGCCCCCTCCTGCGGTGCTCTGTTTTTTTGCCTTCCTGGGCCACAGGGAAGGTTCCTGGGAGCAAAAACGCCCCCCAAGAAGCTTCACTGAGGCCCAGGAGACAAAAAACCCCTGGGGGGTGCTGCAAAAAAAGAAGCCATGTCCACCAAATCACATGGCCATGCCCATCCAGCCATGCCCACAGAACTGGTTGTTAAAAAATTTGAATCCCACCCCTGGCTGTGAGGCAGGTTCCTACAGGAACTTCAAAGCTGTAGCATAGCAGAAGAAAAATGGATACTATAATGACACCCCATTTCTAAATCACTTCATTATAATTTATTATTATTTCAGCTTAAGAAAGGCCTACTCCAGATATAATTAATATTTCATTTTGGAGATTTTCAGTATTTTCAGTATTACAATTTAGTATTATTTTCTGTATTATAGAAAGGTGAAAGTTTGTATTTTCAGCTGTTTTCAAAAGAAACAAAAAAATTATGGATGATTAAAGTTTATATTTTGGGGGAGGGTCCGCTGGCGTCACAACGATATGGCATGTGATCTTGGAGGTCTGAGATCACTGCTGATATCTTTGCTCCTGGACTATCCAATTGGATCTAAACCGTCCTGAAGAGACAATGAATGTAAAGAGCGCATCCTGTCGATCCCAGGGATACCGCAAAGTCCCTGGTAGATCCAGGAGAAGCTATTTTTGCCAGTGGGAAAGAGGCAGTCATTAAAGCTGCTGAAGTTGGGACAGCTCCGAAACGAAAGAGAATGGAAAGAGAAAGTGTGCCGGTTTGGTGAGAACTATTTTTTTAATTTTAAGATTTGAAAGGACACCCTAAGGAAAAGAAAGAATCTGTAAAAGTTTTGACAGAAGTGATCAAGTGGCGATTTTAAACAGGAATGTCAAAGTAATATTTTTATTTTTTTTTCTCATTGCTGGATTTTCTACACATGATTTTATACTTTTTGAAAACGGGACACGGTTTTTTTCCTTTCTTTCACCTATGCTTTCCTTCTCATCCTTATTTGACTTTTAATATTCTAGCTAGAGACTCCCCTTTTAGTCATCTTTTTTTAATATATTGTTCCCTTTTTAATTAAATTTTATAACATATTTGTTGGAAAAGGAGGGGGAAAGTGAAAGTCAAAGGAAAGTTCGTACCCCACACTTGTCAAACTAGAGGCTTGAAATATTCTATTTCCTTTTCTTGAAACCAGACAAAGGCTGAAAAAGAAACCTGGAGACTTTTCCTTTTTTTTTTTTTTGAAGAAAATTTATATTGATTTTAGAAACAAACATAAACACAACACAGAACATGAAAAAACATAAAAACCTCTTTTCTGAAAGCAGCGCGTTTCCGCGGGTTCATCTCTTGTACAGACACCAATCAAATTCATGCTTCATTGTTTATATAACACATTCCTTATCTTATTACCAAATTCTACATTTTCATATAGCTCTCCCCTCCTTTTAATTCTTTCTAATTTTTTCTTATTTGTTTCATCTCAAATCAATCATTATATTTATATTTCTTTGGTCCTGTTCCTAAAATTTGTTGCAACGAGTCATATTATCTCATTAAATCAAAATTCCTCCTGTTGTCACCTTGATTGGCCAATATGACGCCTCTTATATAGTCCCTTTAAAACCTATAACACTTAAATATAGAACATAACTTCCATTCGATTCTGCGTAGTTACAATTAAAAGCTACACGCTACATTTAAAAAAAAAAGAAGAAAGAATAATCATGAATATATAGATTAAAGACAACGATCTTACCACTTCTATTTCTAAAAACGGAACCAAGAGAGCCCTTCTTTTTTGTTCCCTCTTCTTTATATTTTTTTAAACTTCTATTTTCAGATTCATCCACAACTTGATGCCCATTGCCCCAGAGTTTTTTATTCTTTAAACAACACCCAAGGTTTTTAATCCTTCAAATATAGTTCCAAAATCCCAAAGTCACAACAATCCAAAAATACACAACCAAGCTGTTTGTTTGACCACTTTATCTTCCTTTTTTCAACTTTCTTCTTCCTTGGTTTAGATTTTAGTTACAAAGTTTCCCAGTTAAAAATTGTATCTTTAGAAGTCCTGTTAAAATTTAACTTTAGATTCTTAGATTCCAGGCATCTCCTCCTCCATATCCTGTTCTTATTTCTATCCTCTCCCTTCCACTCTTACAGCAAAAAAAAAAAAAATGTTCTTCGTCTTTTCTTCCCCTTTTATTTCAGAAAATTCCCCCTTGGCATTAAGTTTTCCAGCTTAAATATCTTTGATAGCAAGCAATATTAGCAATTTATTACATTCCTCATTCATCTCTTGTTCGCGTCAAATGTTAAAGAGAAGGAGAGTAAAAAATTTTTTTTCCTTTTCACTTTAATATCGCTGCTTTGAATCTTCTTCTGGGAGCGATTGTATCCTTTTTTAAAATTTGAGTTTCAGGGATGCCTAATTGTTCTTCTTATCCCAGTCACCCAAAACTTTCCACTTCGCACTTCTCCTCCTGCACGTTTCTTTTCCGATGAGGGCTTCTCTTAGGCGGGCCATTTTCTGGACTGCCGCCTCTACACGCACCTTTCAGGAAAGGGAGTTTAGGCCAGCTGGGGAGGAAAGATGCGGCTTTCCTCGACCCTGCCTTGGACATCTCCCTGGTTTCAACCGACCTACTATGGGGTGGCTTAGCCCCGAAGCAAGCTGGTTGGGGCAGCCATCCGGGTGGCAAGCGCCAAGCAGAAACCGTGCACGAATCGCCGGATTCCTGCCTGCCACGGTGAAGCCCAGAAACCGGAAGTCCCGAGACTTCTTTTCAAGGACCATTGTTATTTGATAACAAGAGGGAGAGCATGGGAAGTATATTGCAGGGTGCTCTTCTGGGTTTCTATCAACAGTGGAGTTGGAAGCTTATAGAAAAAAAGGTGATGACGACTATGGAAAGAGATATACGTTTTTAACAAAAAAGCCGTGGATAACCAAACAAAGGCAGTGTGCTCGTTTTATTTTTTTTTAAGCTGCGTGCTATTTCTTCTTTAATAAACCCCTCCTTATCTAGTTTACTTTTCATAATAGCTAGATAGATGGTTTAGCATATAAATTGAGAAAGGAGAAACTTTTGGCAAATTCAGGGTCCCAAGTTGAAGTATTCCTATCGCTGTCGCAGTTGGGAGTGTATTACCAATGGCAGAAGGCCCCACTGTTTCGCACCAGTTCCGAAATATGGTTTTGGGGACGTGGAATTACTCTGCCTTTCAATATCCGGTGGTTTAAGCCCATGTGTTCATGGTCACTTCCCCTGAGGTTGTCCAGATGTTATGAGGTTTTGGCTTTGTTTAGGCCTGCAAATGTTCGATTGCCTTAAATAAGAGAGATTATGAATGAAACGCTGTGGCCCGAAATAAAAGCCTGTTGAAAATGCAGTGTGGGTAGGCTCCGAAACCTTATCGCCTCAAGCATTTCCCCTTCTTAAGGGATCTACTCTGACAGGGGCTCACTAAATCGTGAATTGATCCCACTTCAGAACTTCGGCCCATGGTTGAAAGATTTGTCTACTTCCTCTCCTCCGGCCCTTGGAGAGGGATTCTCTCCCTGTTAAATGCTACCGCGACTGTGTTGTTATTCCGACCTGGTCAGTAGACCTGCAGGAGGTTTGAAACCAGGCTTCTTGATCAGTTATCTATAGGTAACAGTCTGGACATAGGGTATGATTGTGGGATGTCGCGTGGTTTTGAACTGACGCCTACTGCTTTGCAATCCCTTGGGCTAATAGGCCATCTTCCATCCGAGCTTTTCATTCCTTCTTCTGGGAAACCTCCTCATTGAAGCTGTCACCACTTCTGGCGAAGACCAGCAAGCAGCTGCGGAGTGAATGTGGCTTCCAGGGGCCCAGTTTGGTTGGTGTTCCAGACAGCTTTCACCTTGTTTGTCCTTGTGGAGTAAGCTGCACCTGGCATGAAAGGGAGGTAGATCTAGGAGGAGAGGGGGTTGAAAAAAAGTGACAGACTGGAAGAGCGGGGCACCCTGAGATAGCAGCGTGACCTCTCACGAAATGCCTGTTCATATTTTGCTTTTGTAAGCCTCCAATGTACCTTTAAGGCATCCCTTTTGTTGAGAGACTTCAGAATTTCCACTGGTGTTTGCATTTGGCTTTGGTCTTCAAGCAAGGTGCCTGAAGAGTGCTTGAGCCTATCTTCCATTTTGTATTAAAATTTAGATAACAGTAAATTGATATAACGTGTCCAAGGCAAGTTGGCACGCCCAGGTGCCAATCTAAGATCAAAAACGTGCCCTGATGAACGTACTTATTTTGCCCCTTTTATTATTATTATTCTTTTTAGTTGTTACTGGTGTGTGTATTTGTGTATATATTATATAATTATAATATATTATGTAGTTTTTTTTTAAGTTTTCGTGGGTACTTACATGAATGGCAGTTTCACTTCTTCGGGTATATCCAACTTCACTGTATGCTTTAAAGTTTAGTGCAACGTTTCCAGCAAATCTCACTCATCCATCAATCAGGCTGTCTGTATTGGCAGTGTAGTTACAAAAGCAACTCAAACTCAATTATAGAAGCCTGATGATGGCAGATGAGATTCTGCTGAACGTTGCTACAATTTAACAAGCACTACCAATGACGTGGGATAATACCCGAAGGAGAGCTAACAGCACACATGTAGTACCTCGCGAAAATTTAAAAAACAAAATTAATTATATATCATATCTCTATATATTTTATTGAAAATTAAAATATTATTACTGTAAGTAGTTTGTTACCATGAATTGATTATGATTGTAATAATTATATAATTTATTGCTATAATTGCTTTGTAATTGCTTCCTATGAGTAGTGAATATAATTCCAATATTAATAATAAAACAACCAATATTAATGATAATCCAATTAGCCAAATAGCGAACGCCTAAGGCTCGGATTGATGATTGTAGGGCCTTCAGCAGCTTCCCTGCACAGGCGGACACTGGCCTAGGTCTGCTGCTGTGCCACAGAGAATAAGACTGTGAGGGTTTAGCCAACAATTTTAAAAGCAAATTAATTATCTCGAGTGCAGGTAGCCAAAACGAGATAAAACAACTCTCAGAATCCTGAAGATTCTGTTTGCTTCGAGCAGAAAAATACCTCACACAAGTCAGGAAGACAGACAAGGTGTGCACCACGAGGTGGCACTCAAGATGGACTCTAGCAGTTTAAAGTCTTTTCACACGCTTCCTCAGCCGCAGCTTCCGCCTTGCAAACTTAAGCCAGAGCTCAAAACAAAGCCTGAGCTCTCAAACAACAGAACGGCGGAGAAGAAAGGGGAATTAATCCTAATTAACTTTCCCACTGAAAAAACGGCATTCAGAGGGGGGGTAAAGGCGATACGACTTTTAAAATGAAATATCAAGCTGTTAGCAAGTAAAGAATAAAGACACAACGCGGCAATCAAAACTGGCAGAGGTAAGAAAATTTTATCTGTGGGGAGGTGGAGCAGAGCAGCTCCAAAAACCTCCCACCACCTTTTGGTGGGGGGGGGCACAAACAGTGTTTCCTTAAACGGACTCTCAGACTGATGGGATTAAGGCTAAAGACCAAAGGAAAAAACCAAAAGGAAAACCGAATTGCAATCAAACGCCTAATATTGCCTGTTTTCAGTCCAAGAAGTATCCAAATCAACTGCCGTCTCGCACGAGGCTGAAGCAAAAACTGAACGCTAGGAGTCACGTGGCGGAGGAGAGCGTTCCACAAATCAAGCTCAGCCTGTGAAATGCAAGACAAGCAACCTCCCACGACTGATGCTCTAGACAAGCTCATAGGAGAACGACAGGCTGACCAGATCGGCAAACCACGGTCACTTGGGCCAGTAAGGGTTAACAAGACCTCTGCCCTCTCTGATAGCACCTTCCTGATTACCCCTGGGATCAGGGAAGGGGGGAAACCATACAACAGACCCTGGCCCATCTGCATCGGAAAACATTGACCCTTCCACCCCCAGTGCTGGAAACCTCACAAAAAACCTTGCGATTGAAAAGTTCCTGGAAGAGCGCAAAAGTCCAAACATCTTGGCTGAACCATCCCGAAATCTCCTGAACAGATTGGATGCAGGCACCACTCCGACTGGTCAACTGTGGCCCTGTTTAACCAGCCTGCCTGCACATTTGAAACCTCTGAGATGTGCTTGCCCTAATTGATAGATGTCTCTTTGTCAAAAGACACAATTGGGTCATACCTCCTGTATCAGGGACCTTGAGCGAATGCCCCCCCCCCCACTATTTATGTGGGCTTTGGTGGCCACATTGTCTGTGAGAAGGGCATGCTGCCCCAAAACCTCCAGCTGGAAACTCTTAAGTGCTAAACAGGCCGCCCTGAGCTTTCGTCAGTTTATATTGTGGTTGAGCTCCTCATGACCACTGCCCCTGGATAATCTGGGGTCCTAGGTGAGCCTCTCAAGTGTACAGACTGGCATCGGTGGTGATGGTTAGTCTTTGTGATTCCTTGTATAAACACTCATGGCTCATGGCTGCCACCAAAGTACAACCTGTGGGCACTTGAACCCTTGTCACTGAGTTGCCCCGCCTACCTTCTGATAGGCCACAGGAATCACTGCAGGCCCGGGCGTGAAAACGAGCCCAGGGAACAATGCCATGACAAGAGATCATTTTGCCCAGGACCTGAGACAGTAAGGTGAGAGGGGCCCCTCTGGAGGACAGAATCTGGTCTGTCACAGCCATGATGCTGTCCTGATGCTCCTGGGAGAAGAAGACTTGACCAGTGTCTATAGTCACCGCCAAATGTAAGAAACAAGTCGATGGGACCAGATGGCATTTGTCCAGATTTATCGAGAACTGTGCTACCAAAGGATCCTGATTGTGGTTAGCAGATCCTCCTCCGCCTGGAGGCAGGAAGAGGACTCGATCAGGATGTCACCCAGGGAGCACTGTATTCCGATGGGCAGAATCCTGAAGTATGCTGCCACAGGCGCCAGAAGCTTGGTAAATGTCCGCAGGACTGATGCCAGGCTGAATGGAAGACCTCTGTATTGAAGTGGTGACTGCCATAGCAAACCCTCAGGAACTGGCGATGGTCTGGATGAATGGGCACATGAAGGTAAGCTTCCATCAGGTCTACAGAAGTCAAAAAGTCTCCCTCCCAAATATTCTCAAGGATTGAATGAAGGTAGTCCATCTTGAATCTTTTGTATATCAGATGCGTGTTGAGACCCTTTAAATTGAATAAAACCCTCATCCACTCTGGTCCCCTGAAAATGGCATGGATATCAAACAAATGCTGGATTGACGATTCCATGAGGGCCTTCTTTGCAGGGTCTTTGGAGATGGGGCAGCACATAAAGGCCCTTGGGGGTGGGAGATAAATTCCAAGTAAAGCCCTGATCCAAGTATCCATTGTGGTCTCTTCCCATGTCTGTGTGAAGAGACCCAGAGAGCCCCCTTTGGGATGAAAGGACCATTTGCCCTCTGGTCTCTGATGGCCTCTGGCACCAAAGGCCAATATATTAGTCTGTAGGGAAAGTCTTGGAAAGTGCCTGAGTTGATGGGGAAAGCTCGCCCCAGCCTCCTAAGAGGAGGACCTCCTAAAATAGAGCGAGGGCCGGTAATCAGCCCACCTCCCACAGAAGCAAGTCTGAGCTTAGCAGATAGATTGGCCCCCAGAATTATCTGATGAGATTAAGGCCCTCATCTCTCAGGTCATTTCTCAAGAGGTAACCTCCACTCTGAGGGGGAGAAGCCATCCATCTTCCATAAGGTCTGATCCTCAAACATTGCAACCAGTGCAATACTGTATGGCTGCTGTATGGGATCAAACAAATGACTATATCTCCACAAGTATTGCACTGGCAAACATAACACTTTATGTTTCATTGGGGACATGTATGCGTGTTCACACAAAATTTCATTGAAATCTGTGATAGTCGAGCAGAGACTCCCAGACCACTTGATATGGATTGACCCAAAGGCTAGTGCTGGACCATCTGAAAACCATCACAGATCCACTGTTAAGACCCCTTGCAATTTGCATACTGAGCAATTACATCAACAGATTATGCTGCGCTACATCTTATAACACCTTGAATCTCCAAAGACCTACGCAAGGATCCTCCTTGTAGACTTTAGTTCAGCATTCAAAACCATCATTCCAGACCTTCTTCTAACTAAACTAAACCAGCTAGTGGTACCTGAACACACTTGTAAGTGGATCATAAGCTTCCTATCAGATAGGAAGCAATAGGTGAAGCGAGGCAGAATCATATCTGAGACCTGTACAATTAGCACAGCCCCCCTCCACAAGGTCATGTGCTTTCTCCACTTCTCCCTATATACCAATGATTGCATCTCAAACAATCTGTTAAACGACTGAAGTTTGCAGATGATACAACAGTGATTGGTCACATTCAAGACAATGATGGATCCGCATACAGACGGGAGGTTGAACAACTTGCCTTGTGGTGCAAGTGGAACAATCTGGAACTGAACATACCGTAGAAATGGTGGTAGACTTTAGGAGAAACCCTCCCATACTACCATCTCATACAATACTAGACAACACAGTATCAACAGTAGAGACCTTCAAATTTCTGGGCTCTATCATATCTCAAGCCCTAAAATGGACACTTAACATCAAAAACATCATCAAAAAAGCATAACAAAGAATGTTCTTTCCGTGCCAACTCGAAACCTCAGACTGTCCAAGGAGCTGCTGATACAGTTCTATAGAGGAATTGTTGAGTCTGTCATCTGCACCTCTATAGCTGTCTGGTTTGGCTCTGCAACCAAACAAGACAGACACAAACTCAATGGATAATCAGTACTGCAGAAAAAACAATTGCTACCAACCTGCCTTCCATTGAGAACCTGTACAGTGCATGAGTCAAAAACGACAGTGAAAGTATCTACAGACCCCTCACATCCTGGACATAAATTGTTTCAGCTTCTACCCTCAAAACGACGTTATACAGCATGGGACCTCTAATTATGGCCTTCATACGATCACAAGGCTGCCCCACCCACATCACCCCACATGCCATCACTCTGCTAAACAACTAATTCCCACAACACTGTCAAACTATTTACTAAGACTGTATTACTATTATTTTTCTCATCCTTTCCATTGCCTACCTTTTCCTCTTTACGATTCATATTGCTTTGTTTAGTTTCCTAGTATGATTTGATTGCTTATTTAGTACCCTATGACTATCACTAGATGTTGTATCTTATGATTCTTGATGAATGTATCTTTTATGTACAGTGAGAGCTTATGCATTGAAGACAAATTCCTTGTGTATCCAAACACACTTGGCCAATAAAGAATTCCATTCCATTCCCATTCTCATACTGTTCTATTAAGAATTATATCATTCAACCTGTGAAATTCTAACACATATCTATTTAACACTTAGCCATGTTAAAATTTAAATCATTATCTTCCACATTTTGCAAACTGTACTCAAAAGGATCCTCTGGTTAAGTTTCTTAGTTATCCTGAAAGCCTAGTAATGGAAGACTTTGCAATCTTTCTGGGCAGATTAACAAATGGTTGGCCATAAAGCATAGCAAAATTTCCAGTTTCAGAATGCAGATCAAACAGAAAGATCCCACACTGAGAACTTGTAAGATTTCATTGATTCTTCTTTTAAGGTAAAAGAATTATTTGGCCAACAAGACTGCTAAAGTTAAGAGGCTATGATTCTGGTGAGATACAAGCTTGATAAATCATAAGTATGAACACTGGCATGTAAAATGCAAGAATTTCCCTTGAAGGGAAAAAAAGGCTTAACTACAGAAACTGATACATTTTAAAACTTCCAATAAAGCTGGCAATATGTATGTTCATTAATTCAATGTATGCTAAATACTGTATATACAGAGACTAGTTTGTTTTTAAACTTGGGGTCCTGATGTGTTTGTTCTCCTATGTTTTGTTTTTTGTTTTTTTGTGTTTTTTTTAATTTTGAAACAAACTTTACTGAATACAAAAAATTAAAATACGCAAATATACAAACTCAAAAGACAAAGATCCATACAAACATCACAATAATATCTGTGCTAAAACTAATTAAACTTTCCTGTAATACATTTGAAAGTGAGTTAAATATTTCCTAAATTATATTATGTGGCAGTTATTTCTTGCTTCCTATAGGCTCTGTTATTTATGTTCTATCAAACATAATGTTCTGTTATTAATGTTTGTTGTTGGATTATACTTATTTATTTTTATCGATGAATTCCATTGATTGTCTAAAGAACGAGGGAATCTAAGACTAACATTAACTATTCCTGTTTGTTGTTGTATGTATCATAATCTGTTTCATAAATTTGTTTTCCCCCCTTGATTCCCCTTTTCATTTTTTTTTTCATTCTAGCCAATCGTACCACTTATTCCAGACTGAGTAAAATTCTGCCTCCTCTTTTTCTTTTAATTTTAATGTGAGTTTTTCCATTTCTGCACATTCACAAATTTTTTGAACAATAAATTGTATTAGGCGATTTCCAGGATTGAGCCAGTGAAATACGTGCCGCTGTTAGGATATGAATAATCAAATATTTTACTTTGGAGGGATAACTTTGCTTAATGATATCCAGAAGATACAATTTAGGTTCCCATTCCAATCCACCCTGGACAATTTCTTCTAACCAAGTTTCAATTCTACTCCAAAACTTTTTGACTACTGGACATGTCCACCAGAGATGGAAGTAGGTACCATGATTCCTTTTGCATTTCCAACAAGTTGGATTGGATGTTGGAAATATTTTTGCTAATCTGGAGGGTGCTAGATGCCATCTATGTATCATTTTATATCAGTTCTCTTTATGAGACACAGATTTAGTTATTGGAAGATTTCTCTGCCAGATTTCTTCCCGGTCTTCTAAGTTTATATTATGGCCAAAATTTATTGCCCACACTATCATTGGTCCTTTCTGTCAGCCTTCAAGATTTTCTCCCTTTGCTTTGCATCTTTCGGCTGTCATAAGTAATGGGGGGAGGAGGGGGGAA
>BHFT01053555.1:0-15610 GCA_004320025.1 Laticauda laticaudata
TGGCTGGCCTGATGTTCCCTTTGGGCATTTTCCTTTCTGGATGACACCACTGTCCTCATGAAGTTCCCTTTCTACAACCTAATAAAGAAATTCTGGATTAATTCAAATTTTTGATTTATAATTTCCTCTAGCCATTGTCTGATTGTATTGCGGTATTTTTTGCCCATACCATCATCGTTTCTTTGACCACCTCCTCTTCCATTTTAAAATTTAGTAAAAATTTGTATATTCTTGACATCATTTATTCCATTCCTTGTAGAATCCTGTCTAATTGGTGTTTTTCCATATGAAATCCATATTGTTCTTTGTCTTTTTTATATCTTGCCTGAACTTGTATGTATGGCCACAAGTCTACATTTATGTTTTGTTGCTGTAATTCTTGTATCGTTTTCAACCTTCCTTGTGCATCTAATAAATCTTTATAACTCCTCTTTTTTTCCAGATCTATTGCATTTGGGTATATTTGTGCTTCCATAGTTGACAACCAGTGTGGCATTTAGGTAGAATGATTCTTTTTTAATTTTGTTCCATATCTGAATTTGTGAATCTCTGATCATGTGTTTCTGAAAACATGCATGTTGTTTGTTTTTCCCATCCCATAGAAAGCTATGCCACTCTTTCTGCAAATAATGACCTTCTATCAACAGTGTTCTTTTATTTTCCAAATTTATTTTCCAAACTGACATGCCAGGAAAGACCTCATTCTTCCTCAAGGCCTCTGAGGAAGAAGGAGAGAAGTTGTTATCCACAGGAGACATCACTCATTAGAGAAGCCACATCAAGAGTGTCATTCTCAAAAAAAATATTGGTAAAGTTCAATTTATATACTAGATGGTCATAGATTGGATTCCTTGGACATCTGGTGACAAATAAGCTAAGCAACTTGGATCAGTAACTGTAAGGAAAGTTGTTTACCCTTCACAAATATAAGAAGGACTTAAAAAGAAAAATAATAATCGAGGCAGAGATTTGTCCTCTGAACTTGCTGCTTGGCTCCTGAATGTTTCAGTATAGATTTATATTCTGGGAAAAGGGACATTTTTTTAACTGTTTAAAAATATCAACAGTATCATTTGTAGGATCCAATTATTTTCTCTTCTTTCTGTCAATACTACTTCCTTTTTTGATGAAGAATACACAGATATTGTTATTTGTTATTCGCCTTGCTCCATTAACAATCATGTAACTATACCAACAAATTAAAATCTGAAGCCCAGATTACAGCTTAAAAGACACTATACCAAATCTAGTCCAGAGTTAAAAGATTTTGGGACAACAATCTAAAAGAAATTTTAAAAAACTACCTTTCTATATCTCCAGCTTTTCTATCTATATTTTTTGTGAAGAAGAAAGATAATTTCTGGAGATTTATTTATAAGGCTTTTGGAATCATTACCCACTGGCTCTTATTTCAAACCTCCTGGATCTCCTTCAGAAAGCATATTTTCAGTAAATTTCCCTTGAGGGTTCTTACAATTTGATTTGAATCAATCATGTTTACTAGTTTTTGATCTTGACACTATTATAAATTTGAATATTGCAGTGATGCTATTTGGGTTGATTAATTATACTCTGCTCTTTTCTAGATACATACATGAAAATATTTTCTGATATTTTAAACATATTTATACTGTATGACATCTTATTTTTGTTTTTAGAAGATGCGTAAGAAATGTCCTAGAGTGCTTTTGCAAACAAGCCTTTTACTAAGTTGGAAAATTTTGTATTTGATCTTCCCCAATTGTGCTATTTCAATTATTGGATCTCTAAAGAAGGATTATAGATGAATCCACCTAAGGTGCAATAATTTTCACATAGCTACAAATGTGAAATATATTTAACTGGAGGAGTTCTATCCATTTTTATGGAAGAGTTACCATTATTTTGCAGAATGCTAGGGGCTGCTTATTTAAAAGTGTGACAAAAGACTACATTTAAATGTAGTTTATTATGCAAGGCAGAGTCATTTTCACATCAATTACTACTCAGAGATCTGGATTCCAGTCACACCTTTCTTGTACAAAGTAATGCCTTGAACTCTACTTCCTGGGCTGTTCTTTAGGCTTCAGCAACAGGATGGTAGGAGATCTTGCATTGTTGTTGACAGATACTATGGTGTTTAAAAATAATACTGTTCATAAAAGCAATGTTTCACAAATGGAGTTTTTTATTGGGAGTTACAATATACTGTGTACATACATTAAATGAAACATGAGTTGAAGCATCAGACATAAATCTGATCAGGTGGAAACATTTTTTTCTACAATATTATTGTCTATATCAGCTATATTCCTAGTTCACAAAATAAGCTGCCAGCTGCACTCTTAGGGCCAACCATTGTTTTGAAGCAAAACAATTACACCCTTCTCTGTCAAAGAGACACTCCAAAGAAGATAAGCCCTGGGAGGCAAACAGAAGATCTGTTGTATTAGATTTACTTGCAATAAAAACAGGACTTGCAACAACAACAGAACACAGATCGATGACTTCCACAGAGACCTACAGACTGATTCTGCTTTTTCTGTGACTGAGGGACATTTGTTTTACAGGCAGAGGTATTATATCCATGCCATAACAATACAACTGATAGAGAAAAGAAAGTTCAAAATGTTGTATTTTATGCTATGAGAGTTTTGGTGGCCAAAGGTGACAATGGATGTCACAGGTTATATGTTATTCTGTAATATCTGTTTCTGGGTATCATTGTGAAGCTGGGCTAGTTTTCTCCACTGACCTCCCTTCTTCTGGATCTTAAAATATAGTTTCAGTTATGACTGAATTTCCACCTGTATAGCCATTTTGAAGATAGTTGATTTGTTTACTAACATACTTAATTTTATTCCTTAAAAGAGATTACAGTTGGTTCAGAAGACTGCACAAATTTGAATGGATGACCTTTTTTTGGTACTGAGACTTAATCAATCAACTCAGATCAGAGCTTTCAGCTTGCATCCAGGTTTTGGAAGTCCATTTTATATTTATTCAATAACTAGCTTGATACCTGTGCTTTGCTATGAAACTATGTGGTGGGACTTAGTTTTGGGGGAAGAAAATAAGGGGAAATGTGCCTCTGCCTACCAGCATCCATCGGTATTCATCTGGCTAGCATCCTGTCAGTGTGTGAGAGAGTTGAGGGCTGGTTTGGAACCTGAAGCAGTATCTGCTATGTGAGCAAGAAGGAGCATAGCAAGGAGCCTGGGCATGGCTAGCTCAACTGTTCTGTACTAAAACTGCTTGGTGCTGTGAAACTAAAACTGAAACTCCTCTCCTCTGCTTGGTGTTTGGCATTTGGAACAGATTTCTTTTCAGGTGGGAGGGGAAGTAGAATCCTTAGCATCAGAGCATGTTAATAATAATACATGAAATACTAAAGCTCTGATGGTCATTTCAAAAATCCTTTCTTTAGTGAGGCCAGAGGGAATGTTCTGTATGGGAACTTGGAAATTCCAAGTCCCTTTTCTGATTGGTCGAAAGGGCACTTACAGATTGGTTCACTAAGAACCATCTGGAAGCTGCCAAACAGCAGGAAGAGTTAAACAAGTGTCATTGGCCACAAGCCGGCAGGCAAGCCGCTATATAAAGGGCTGCTGCGGCTTGGGCTATGGTTCCATATTTTTGCCCTTGGTGAGTTGAAATAAAGAGTTGTTGTTTGGAACCGGTCTCACGCACTTTTTCCCAGATGGAACACTGGCGACGAAGGTGGGATCATCGTAGAAGGTGAGACCGAAGAATGCGGCGATCTGAACTGAGCGAGAGAGATGGCCAGTAACAACGCGCTGCCCGCACCCTTCAATCCTGAGAGGAGGATTGGGAATCGTATATTGATCGCTTTCTTATGTTTTTAGAAAGCAACGAGATAGAAGAAATCTCAGACCAAAGAAAGAGGGCTGTCTTCCATACACACTGTGGACCGGCCGTATTCAAAATGGCGAAGGCGCTGGGCGAAACCAGAGATGTCAACAGATGACCTGCGTCCAACCTGAACCCGAATACTCCGAGCACACTACGCACGGCGGTGGTCTCAAATTTAAATCAAAAGGCATGAATTTTACAAGAGGGAACAGAAGGAGGATGAAACCATAGCAGATTTTTGTAGGCAGCCTTGAGACACATCGGAGGAGCCTGTGAGTTCCAGAACATGGACGAGGCTATGAGAGACCGCGTAGTCCTCAGCCTGAAGGACTCTACCCTTCAGAGCAAACTATTGAATAGGCCGAACATAACCGTGGCCGAAGCCATTGCAGAGGCAAACGCCACTGAAGCAGCAAAGAGGTCAACAGCCACCATGCGGAAAAATGAATGCAGTTCCAGACCTGCCAACCCAAACCAGGAAGAAGAAGGCAGAGGGAGGAAAGAAACAATCTACGAGCGACAACCACCATGAGGACATCAAAACCCAGAGTGACATTGAAGACGACGACAAAGATGTCCATAAATTCTATTCAGATAGAAAAAGGGTGGCATGAAAGAGGAGGAATTGGCGGAAATTTCAATGTGGCGGGCTGTGGAGGCAATCACCCGTGGGCTGAATGCAGGTTCCTCGATGCAATATGCTGGGCTTGTAAATAAAAGGGGGCACATCGAAAGGTGCCACACCAAAAAGAGCTATAGTCCAAAAAGACGTGGCAGCACCCTCCCCCACACATGATGACAGACAAGCCGGCAGTCAGATGAACCGCAATTAAGAGAACGGGTGACAGGGAAGAAAGCATCAGATAGGTCACCATCGGCATTGCCAGGGCGGAAAAGCGGAAAGAAGGTTCGGATTAGAGGTGAGCATTGAGGGAAGACCCTGCGAGATGGTAAATCATCCTAGGGTCATTCCTATCAATGGTATCCGTGAATCCTGGCACCTATTCTGGCACCTATCCTGGCACCTATAACCGAACATTAAACAGAGAGAACTAAGAAAACAAAACTAGTGTTAAAGACTATCAGGGAAAACAAATCCAGTAGTAGGCCTTGGACATTTTAGTTGAATTATAATCACACGCGATATCTTGCCTCTGACGATGTTGACACACCACCCTAGCCCGTTAGGATCAAATTGTCATGCCTCTGGGAATCGGAATGACCGGATCAACCGCATCGCTACATCCAACTGGAGGAAGAACCTACTCCAAGAATTCCAAGATGTTTTCAATGGGACTCCGGCAAGTACCAGGGGACTCATCTTTTATTTAGCCTAGACCCGAAAAATAGCCCCCATCCGTTATAAGGCCAAGACGCATCCATTCGCACTAAACCAAAAATTGACAAACAGCAAATAAGTTAATAGCTCAAGGGGTTTTAGAACCGATATGACCATGCCAGGTGGGAAACTCCTATCATCACCACGGTAAAGCCAGTATGGGTCAGTGGGCATCTATGGGGACTATAAGGCAACCCTGAACCATTGCACTCCAACAAAGCGCATACAGTGTGCAGTAGTGCAACATTTACAGCACTCGTAGAGGGAGGAAAAATATTCGCAAAGCTTGACCTAGCACAGGCCTATCAACAGCTACCCGTAGATCTCTTACAGCAGAGGCAAAGACTATAGTAACACATAGAGAGGCATTCAAATGTAACACCTCCAATTCGGTGTAGCATTGCCTCATGGCGTGTTCCAAAGCCTCATGGAAGCCTGCTAAATGGAATCAAAGGTGTCGTCCATACTTCAATGATGTACTGGTCTCAGCAAAAATGCAACCAGCTTGAGATGAGGTTAAGAGAAGTCTTAACAAGATTTAGGAAGTCAGGCCTCAAAGTAAAGAGGGAAAAAGTGTGAACTGGCCACTAACCAGGTCAAATTTTGGGGGCTATTTAATCGATGAACAAGGGCATTTCACCCCACCGAAAAAAAATAGTGAAGGCTATCAAAGACGCTCCCAGACCAAAACAAAACCGATCTCCAGGCGTTCCTAGGCCTCATTAAATTTTTAACAATGTGTTCCTGCTGCATAAGGCAACAATAGCAGAACCCTATATCAACTGCTAGATTAAAAAAACCACCGCTTGGACATGGGGCCACCGGGAACAGAAAGCCTCCAAGGAATGCAAGGACCTATTAACGTCAGACACGTTCTCATCCAGTTTAGCAATACCCTGCCTCTGACGGTCATCTGTGATTCCTCGCCTTTTGGGGGTAAGTGCCATCCTGAGTCACCAACTCCCAGATGGCAGAGAGGCACTGGTCGCCGCTTTACTCAAGATGCTCTCCAAGTCAGAACGCAATTACAGCCAACTTGATTGGAGCCCTCACAATCATGCGCCGAGTCAAACAATTCCATGAGTACCTTTATGGTAGACCTTTTTCTATCATAACCGATCACAAGCCTCTTCTTGGAATCCTAGCAGGGAACAAGCTAAACCCCAAACATTCTGTCACCTAGAATGATGAAATGGTCTGAATTCCTCACTGCCTACTCCTACATGCTGCTCCACCAACCTGGCAAAAGCCATCCCACATGCCGACGCCCTGAGCTGTTCCCTGTAGCCCATCACAGAGGATGACCCTGCTCCAACTACCTCCACATTTCACCTTGAGACGCTGCCCAGAGCTACCGGTGACTGCAGCCAACGTTGCGAGAGCCACAGCCAAAGACCCTTTGCAGCGCAAATACTGAACTGAGTAGGTAAAGGCTGGCCAGAGGAAAATAAAAAAACTGAGACTTTTAAACCATTCCATGCCAGACAGACTGAACTGTCTATTGAAAAATGGGTGCATTTTATGGGTGACAGGGTGGTAATTCGAGCAGCCTCCAAGAAGACGTCCTGGGCATGTTGCATGAGGTCACCCGGGCATAATCAAAATAAAAGCCTGGCCAGGAGTTATGTCTGGTGGCCAGGGCTGGACAAAGAGACATTGAACGCTGGGTTGCAACATGCCATGACTGTCAAAAAGTGAGGCCTACACCCCCCACAGGCACCAATAAGAAACTGGAAACTCCCCAGGGCCCAATGGTCTATAGTACATATTGATTCGCTGGGCCAATGAAGTGGAACACTTTTTGATTGTGGTTGATGCATATTCGAACTGGTTGGAAGTCATCATCATGGCTTCAAAAACTACCGAGGCTGTTATGAAACAGCTCTACAAACTGTTTGGCAACGGGCTACCTGATTTACTGGTTTTTGGACAATGGGCCTCATTTACAGCCTTGCAATTTGAACAATATCTGGCTGCCCAGGGTATCCGTCATGCCTTTAAGCACGCCGGCCATCTGGCTGCGAATGGCAGGGCTGAACGCATGGTTAGGTATACTAAAAGAGGGCCTAGAGAGGATGGACAAGAGGGATGTGCCAGGACAAACTAAACCAACTACTAACCCTGCAAATATTACCCCTAGTAGCACAACAAATAAAAGCCAGGCTGAACTTTTAATGGTTAGGAAACTACGGTCCTACCTTGACAGGTTACACCCCACTTACACCTGGGACCAACCCCCCGACTCCTCTAGCAATACCATACCTTCGAAATCGGCGACCTAGTCTTTGCCAAGAACCTTATGGGGACCCTCTATGGCTTCCAGCCACCATCACACAAATCACAGGCCTCAGGTCCTACTGACTAATTTTTAGACGAATGGAAGGGAATGGAAGCGCACATAGACCAACTTTGTTCCCACAACCTTGAACGAAAACCCCACTGCAGAACCAAAAATAATAAATTCCGACTATAAAACAACCAAGGAGGAGGGGGAAGTACAAAGAAATAAAAAAGGGAGAGACGAACCTCCCATAATAAAATAACAAGCTCTGCAAAACGACAATCTAACACCAAACACAAAAAACCACTCATGGTTATTGATGAACCCGCCAGAAAGAAGTCGGGGAGCATGAGAGCCAAGCAGGGCTTCCTGGAAAGGTGGCAGCCAGTCCAGCCTCAACCAAACCCCGGTCAAACCAGGAGGGAGTGGCGAGCCATCTCACTGCCCGAGAACTCAGGTGGGAGCGGCATGGCTGACTCACCCTCCAGGATGGTTCCATGGAGAAGGCTGAGAGAAGCACCGAATCCCCGTCTGAACCGCTAGAAGATCAAAACACAAGACTCACTGACCGCGCAGGTCAACTAGACTAAGGAAAAATTGCCCACCTACCTGCGTGACTATGTCACCCAACGTTGGACTGAACTAAAAGGGAAGCAGTGTTCCTGTATGGAACTTGGTAGGTTCCAAGTCCCTCGGTTCTGATTGGCCCGAAAAGGCCACTTATGAATTGGTTCACTAAGAACCAATCTGGGAAGCCGCCAAAACAGCGCGGAAGAGTTAAACAAGTGGTCATTGGCCACAAACCGGCAGGGCAAGCGCTATATAAGGGCTGCCAAGCTTGGGCTTGGTTTCTTATCTTTTTGCCTTGCGAGTTGAAATAAAGAGTTTTTGTTTGGAACCCGGTCCTAACGCACTTCTTTCCGGATGGAACAAGGAACATGTCAAATTTCAAGTTTGTAGGCTTTATGGTTCTGGAAATTTTGTTATGATGCGGAGTGGTATTTGTAGGTGTGTTTGTGTCGGAGAAAGGATGAGAGAGAGAGAGAGAGAGGAGGAGAGAGAGAGAGAGAGAGAGAGAGAGAGAGACAGAGACAGAGACAGAGACAGAGACAGAGACAGAGACAGAGACAGAGAGATACAGAGAGAGACAGAGAGAGGGAGAGAGAAGATTAATGCATTACTTGAAGAGTATGTTTTTTATCAACAGAAAAATTAGGCAGAATTATTGTATCTTTCAGAATTTGCCCACATCACCTGCCTCCATTCTTCTATCATATGTTTCCCTTCAAATAGTCTGAAATTTCAACCTCCACACTCTCTCTTCCTAAAGTCCTACCTCTAGTGTTCTCCAAGCCTCTGACTTTTTCCAGGAGACTCAGATTGTATCACAATTTTTCAATGCATAGTTCAATTTTTATTGAACTATTTTTATAGCTCAATAGTTTATTATTTTTATCCTCTCTTTATTATTTACACAAATAAGTCAAGATGGTGATTATATCCAATAGACCTTTCTCCTTATATTTTTCCCCACAACAACAACCCGGTGAGATGGGTCAACGTCAGAGAAAGTAACTGCCCCACACTTACCCAACTGACTTTCATGGCTGAGGCATGACTTGAACTCATGGTCTCCTACTATCACCTGGGGCCTTAATCATTAGATCAAACTATTAGATTTGATTAATGTGATGTACGCATGTGTAAGACAACACCAAAATTCTAGTGGAGGTTTTGTTCTGGCTTTCTATGCAGTTTTGCTTTCCTTACCCATGAAAAAAGCTGGGTACAGTTTGTATGATCTTTTGCTGTTACACAACAGATTAGCTCAGGCACCTTTTGCCTATATTTGCCTACGCCAGTGAAGATTGATCTGGGATTTCAATGGTTATTTCATACTCAACAGAAGCAACTTTTTTCCTTGTATTCTGCACCTATTCTACTTCCTTCCACATCAAGATGAATCAGGTGAAGGAATATGAGATAGAATGGATTCTAGATGCAGGAGGGGCTGCTTACAATAGAATCTATTGAAAAGGCTATCCCAAATGGACACAAATATTACAACACATCAAGAAAATCTGAAATAATGCATAAACCCATTTTTAACTGCCTTTAGTATCAACACACTTTGACATGGGGTGGGATTCTGCTGGTTTGGACCAGTTCAGGTGAATCCCTAGCTGCGAAGATCAACTTGGAGTGAACCAGTTCACTCTGATGATATGTGGGCCTACCCATCCACCCCTGTAAAGTTCTGACTTTTATTGTCTCAGCTGATCAGTGTGGAAGAGCGGATTGCACTCCTCAGCTGTGTTACTCCCCCAAAGTAACTTAGAAGGAAAGGATTTTTGTATCACTATTCATGTGTGCACACTGTTCACGTGAAACAGCATGTTTCAGGTGCGTGCGTGCACAAAGCCTGCATGCATGAAGCATGTGATCACCGAATTGGTTGTTATATTGGCAGCATCTCACCCCTGCTTTGACATCCATATTGAAGGAGATTCTTTCATTCCAATTACCTTGGACTCTCTGGTTGTTATTGCCATAAAAAAGAAGTCAATGTCATCTAGATCTGCTACATCAGACCTGCCTAACATTGCATTTGAGAAACCGCTGGATCCATCCTCACACAAAAGGCAAGTGATTATGCATTTATTACTATTTGCCTGGGAAAATTTCCTATACAGGAATAGAACTGATTCTGACAGAGAAAGAGTGTGAATTTAGTAGACTTTGGAAAGGGAAAAAGAAAATGAAATGTTAATAAGCAGGAAATATGACAAATCAGCAGTGAAAAGTTGGAACTATGAAAAAAAGATGTTAAGGTCAACTCATCTAGATTTTACTTGATATAATATGGGAAGACATAAATTCTGACAAGTTTTCAAGATTGAAATCTTTGAAAGGCTGACATCTCTATTTTGACTCATGTATTCAAGTCTCTTGTCCCAGAAAAACAGGGTCTGAGCAGTTTTTCAGTAGGGATGATAGAAAACCATCTTTTTCTTAATGTAATATAGTAAACTATATTGAGTCAATTCCAATCAAACTTCTTTTAAAATAAAAAAGTATTAATTTCCTTGATCTACTTGAGCCTTGTTTTAATCCTTTCTTTGTTATATTATTGGGGAAAAAACAGAATTCCTCCATGTCATATTGCAAATAAAAAGGCCTCCACATTTGCCAAAAAATCGCACTTTAACCTGATTTTTCTACAGCTGCATTTTAAAAAATGGCTTTGTGAAAACCAGTTCAACAAATCTGAAAACACTGAACTAAACAGAGGTAGTGTCTGGAACATGTACAGATGTTAATATATTTGGCCTCTAAAAAGAACATATAATTTATAAAGCACCATCTGAACAAGGTTGGTAAAATTATGAGCTAAAAGCTTGTGTGTTGCATTTTAAATGTGACACATTTTTTAGCTAAATAAAAATTACTGACATATTATATGGTGCAATGTTATTCTTGTGCTTCATCAGAGTAATACATTTATTTATTTTTCTCTTAACCAGATACAGTTAAAAGTGCCAGTTATTAAATATGTTCATTCTATCATAAAGCCTAATGATAAAAAACAGCCACATTCTATGAAGAATATAGCTGAGCCGCAAGGGAAACCAATCTGTGGCAAGACATCAAATTGGTTTCAGTGAAATAGCTAAGGAATCAGAGCCAAAAAATACTGCTGTTGCATTGTGTTTGAATTTCTGTGATGGGATTTACATAACTCAACATGACATTTCATTGGCTAAAACACAAATCCAGTCCTTAATCCAACAAGATGCAAAATGCTCACTGTGTTGTGTCACCAAGACATTGTTTGCCAGCCTTCTGTATCTTGCCTAGCCAAATACAATCTGTATGCATATTTATCCATTTAATACTAACTGTAGGTTTCAAAGGTTCTATAAAGTTGCAAAGATACAGAATTCAGGTACGATATCCTATCTTGGAAGCATGGGGGGGATTATTTTGTTTGTTTTTGCTATCGATATGGAGATATTTAGGAATAGCATATACATGAAAAAGATATTCTTGCAATTCTTGAATATAAAATGCTTCTTTCCATTCTTGCTTTCAATTTAATTGTCTTTTTCCTTCTCTCTCCAATTCATTTGTGTTTCCTGTTTCTTAATCAGTTTTATTTTGAAGAGCAGTCCAAAGAAGACATCTAAATATCCATGATAATATGTGCAATTCTGGATTTAAATACAAATGGCAAACACCAGAACCAAAATTCGTCTTTTATTTAAATATTTAATATTATTGCAAGCCTTGATTGATACAATAACTCAATAGTATTTGGGGAAATTGCAATTCTGTCTTTAACAGTAGTTTGATTGGGAGAGAGTTTCCTTATGACTGCCTCTGGAAACCCTTCAGATAGATACAATAGTATAAATGTATTCTTTCTGCCCAAGCCTTCTGCTGTATAATTATTTTATTCTGTCACTAAAGAGCAAGATAGTGTTATGAACTCTATTGCAATCTGTTCAAAATTTAGTGTAGGTTATGAACATTTCCATAGTATCCAACTCTATATAAGCTCAAGAGATGGTCATGAAACCATTATATCCTGCTTTGTAGACACTGAGCATATTTGTTCATGACACAGAGTTTTGAATTATATTATGACTACTTTCATACACTTTAATTTTATACTTTGATGGTTATCCAGTTATAGAATATTACATATTCCATTTGAGCATTTTTCATTGTTAAGTTGAAACACAGATATTTTTAACAAAAATGGGACTACCATTTAAAAGAAACAGGAAATTTCAATTAGAGTTGCAGCAAGAATGCTAAAGTGGCATTCATTTCTGGAATAAAGTGATATCTTTATTTCAAATTATGTACTGATTGTCAAGGCATTCTTAAACCCATCTAAGATATTGGCATTAACTGTTAAAATACATAGAGCTTAGGGTTTGTTGCTTGTAGAACATTTATCATATCAATATCCTTCCTGATTTTTAATTCTGGATGAGGGGATTTTCTGAAATTCTTTCTGATTTCAGAGGCTATAGTCATGCTACATTCTTTAGTTGTTGCAGACCTGTATTTGTGACTTTCAAGAAAGTTAAGAAAGTTGTTTTCAGTATTAAACTCTCTGACAAAAGTTTTCAGGGAATTCAAATCTCTCTGTCTGTCTGTTAATGTGTACTTAGGTTATCACATATCACACCAGGAGTTGGAAATGGACCCAGGGAAATGAAAGTGATCTTGGGCTGTCAACCGCCGCACACCAAGAAACAGTTGCAAAGCTTTCTGGTGTTCACACATTTTTATCGCCAATTTATTCCCTTGTTTGCTAAGATTGCCCTTCCCATTACAGAGTTGCTAAAGACTGGGAGTGTCCCTACCAAGCCAATACGGGGGCAACCTCTAAATTGGACTTTAGAATGCCAATGAGCTTTTGAATGCTTAAAAAGGCATTTTGCAAAAGAACCGATATTAAAGCCTCCAGACCCCAAGCAACCTTGGATGCCTTCGACTTTATTTTTTGGGACATGTTTTACACACACACATACACACACACACACACACACATCCTCAGATACATATGAAATAAATTTATACAGAGAAGTAAATAAGCACAATGACCCTTGAAACAAATTATTTTCTGGTAACTCTATCACATTTCAATATATTTAAGAGAGCCCTTTAATAACAGTTTTGAAATTACTGACCGAGTGTCATCTTTGCCTAACATGTAGAATTTTACTGATTCAAAAACATTATTTTTTAATTATTCATTTTTCTGCTCCCCATCCCACCTCTGGATTGTTTGTGGTATTGTTTTTAACTACATCTAAGGGTAAATTTTAATAATGTATACAATTTGTTTTTCTCTATGGTTGCTGGCCTGTTTTGACAAAGGTAGAACAAGGCAATGTGTTTATGTCTACACCGTAAGACAGAATAAGAGAAGGTATTCTTTCATTGTCTCAAAAGTGCTTTTTCAAAAGGAAACTGACTTTTTTTCTTTTTTCTTTTTTTTGAGGAAAAAAAGGAAAACCTTTCTTTCCTATCCAAGCAGCTTCATCGGTTGCAATGGTGAAGGTATGGAAGGATACGTATCTATCCTTCCATTTCCCCACCAGCGCAACTGATGAAACTTCTTGGATGAGAAGCGAAAGATCTTCTTCTTCCTAAAAACAAACAAACAAAACAAACAAATAAACAAAAAACCAGTCCAGTTGACTTTTGAAAAAGCACCTTTGAGACAAATATGACTTGTATGAGAATTTCCAGAAATGTTCTCTTTCATTTTTCCCAAGATTGGTCTCCACCTTTTTGACCTTTAGAAGAGCCACTAATTTGCAGTTCTTCTAGCAACCCATCAATTCTAAATTGTCTTAAATATGATTTTTATCTCTGGATTTGACATATTTGTGCCTTATATTTTAGGTTTATGAACAAATAGATGCATAATTTTAGTCAGTTTAGATTCCACAATTTAATGTAGATCTCTGTTATACATAAAACAGCCAGTAAAATATTTTTGTTACACTCTGCAATCATCAGCAGAAGTATTTTAGTGCAGACATAAACACTATAAAGTCATTATTCCCATTCAGAAAGGCAAACAGAGTCTTGGGTTCAACTTCTATAATCTATTCCAAGTACTGTGGAATGGTTTCAGTTTATCCTCTTGTAAAATTAAACTGAGTAGTATACTGCAGTTCTTAATAAGTTTGTAAAATTTTATCTATAAGAAAAAAAATGAGTCAAAACAAAGTCCCCTAAACAGAAACTATTTTGGGTGAAACAGATATAAATCTCTTTCAAACTATTTAAAAATCTATAATATAGGGCTGTGTCATAAAGTAAAATTAAAAACTCATAAGCCACCACCACATCTGTCACCAAACAATATTCCAGTAGCTATATGTTTATAGTATTTTAGCATACCTTTCCTTCAAAACACCATCTGGTGTAATCTGTAAAAACAAATATGTCATAAATGTGGTAGTGCTTTTGAATAATCAGCAAATATATTTTTAAAAAATTATAGTAGATTCATATTTTGAAAATCTATAGATTGTGACATTTTGCCTGTTGCCTTGCTTAAAGTATAAAAACAAAGCACAATATTGTGGGATGCTATAATTCCTATTCACATTATGGTGCCTATCTGCAGTCAGAGATGTAAAAAACATCTGGAGGTCTCCATGCTAAACTTCCAAAACTTTTCAAAGCACTTGGATGTATAAATACAGTATCTTATATCTCAACCTGACTTATTTTTTTTTTAGGCAAATTTGATCATACTATTGTTGTCCTTTACTTTTCAGGCTTGATCTCAGATAAACTACTTTGGGTTCTGCTTCAATTATTTCAATATAGTGTTGTCGTGTGTGTGTGTGTGTGTGTATGTGTGGGTGCATGTGTGTGTGTGTGCATTCACCATCTTAATTAAGAAAAAACAAACATTTATTTACAAGCTGGATATCCATGCTTTGTGATGAAACTTTGTGATTGGGCTATGCAGGAGAAATTTGGTTCACAATCTGTGGCTCAGTGGTGGTTGGTGATTGAAACACATAAGGGAATATCATTCCCGCCACCTTGAGTCTGGAAACAATTGGTGGAAAGTGTAAACATTTTGGTGAGGTACCGATGTTTAGTACTGTAGGGAGCCCAAGAATTCTGTAAATACCACGTGCCACTCATTCATCATGAAATCTCCAGAAACTACAAACTTGAAATTTGGCTTCTTGGTGCTCGCTAAGAAAGGATTTCAAAATGACCATCAGATCATTAATATTTCTTATACAGTAATTAACATGCTCTGATGCTAAGGAGTTCTATTCCCCCTCCTCACCTGAAAAGAATTCTTTTCTGAACTCTGGCTCAGAAACATAGATGATACCTTCATAATCTGGCCATTATTCTGTTGTTGAAGTGTTCAGTTTTGGCGATAGTTCTGGTATTTTTAAAGTCAATTTCATGTCCTGTGGCTTTGAAAAACGCCCACACAGCATGAATAAACAAGATGATACCTCCCGCCTGCCAACCATTTGGAAACCTGCCCTCATTAATTTGGGTGGTTTGCTAGTGCAGAGGATGTTGGTGATTTTGAGATCACCAACATCCTCTGCACTAGCAAACCACCCAAA
>BHFT01053558.1:0-10564 GCA_004320025.1 Laticauda laticaudata
CCCTGACCCACATACAAACTCAATACAGAAGCCTGATGATGGCAGATGAGATTCTGCTGAAACGTTGCTTCAACTTTGAAAGCACTCCAATGACGTGGGATAATACCCGAAGGAAGCTGAACAGTGTATATATATATATATATATCAACAATTTATTTTTAATTTTCCCCCCTTGCTATAAAAATGTTTACGTTGTTACTGATACTGTTGACAGTAAAAAGACTTGAACCTATTGAGTAATGTCTGTTTTAAAACTTAGTAGGTACAAGTTATGTATATGTGTGATATTTGATTTTCTTCCCTTTGACTGTATCCAACTTTCAGAGACTGCCTGGAAAAGTCCATGCAATTTCCCTAGCAAAATTTCAGAAGTCTTTTGCTGTTGCCTGATTTCTAGGGCTGAGGGAGAATGACCAGCCCACAGTCACTTGGCTTTGTACTTAAGGTTGAATTAGAACTCCAGGTTACCCGGTTTCTAGCCTGATACTTTAATCACAATACAAAAGGTGAATTGTGAAATATAGTAGTTCAAAGGGGGAGAAACTGTCAAAGTTTTGATATGCATTTAAACAGGAAGCATTAATTTCCCCTTCAAACAAGTAAGGCAGTGTTCTAGAACCTTGAACTTGAAATATTCTAGATCATAATGTGCAAAGTGGTGAGGATTCCTGTTTGTTTAGCTGAATAGATTTCTTTAGACAGCAATAGATAAAAGACTCATTGTGATACCTTCTTCAGTGTAATATTGCTATGGTGAACTTGAGGCAGATTATGTAAGTTTCTAAATCAAGCCATATATATATATATTTTAGAATATTAGTACAAACTTTTGCAAATTGGTACCAACCAAGTAAATTGGATTTCTCAGAATTATCAGCCAACAGCATATCAGCCATGTTCAGCGGGAATTCTGAAATAAGTTGTCCCAGTTTATCAGGCTGCAATAAACAAGCAACTTTTTATATTCTACTTTCTCTGAGCAAAAGCAAAATTTAAAAATTGTATAGTTGAATATTTATTCAAGGTGTAATTTCTTATTTTTTTATCTGTTAATGTTTCAAGATAAACAGAGAGCTGTTTCTACCTATATCATTATATGAGCATTGTTATAAGATACATATACTATAATTTACCATTTTTTCAACAGTAATAAATAAAATTTCAAATGAAAGGTTATTGTTTTCTAATATATATTTACAAGCATACAGAATTACAAAGCAGCCATGTTCAACTGTTGAATGTAAGTGGCCTACATATTAGATGAAGAATTCAACAGATTGAAGTAATATCTTATTACTTCTTACATGGGAATCAACCCATTAAATCACTAGGATTTACTTGCAAATAGATATTTATAGGAGGTTATTTTATGTAAGAGCTATGCATGGTGGACCTAGAAGAAATAGTGATCTAATAATGTACATTTGCTTACTGGAGATCTCTCTTCAGTCCCTTTAGCACATGGAATCCTTCACAGATACTACTGTACATTGCTGTTCTGGATGAGTGGAAGGTAAATGTATTTGTTTTTTTATGAAGTTCTGTTACAGAAGTCAATATATTTACTTGTTACAAAGTAAGTGTATATCACCTCATATGTTTTTGCCACTTTCTAACTTCATCTATTTGTCTGTACATTGCTTACAAACTTAAGCTTTTGAAGAAAAAATGAAATAGGGAATTAGGCAAGGGCCAACTCAGTACTAAAAAACTAAACTTCGTGACAGGCAGCAATACCTTTAAGATGGTGCTTCTCAAACCTTTTCCTTCAGTACCCAAAACTGCATATCAGATTTTTTTTTTACCCGATATAGATAAAACTTTTCAAGTCAATTTAAATGTCCCTGTTGTGATTGGGTAATATGTGTGTTTTTATCCAAAGAAAATTTTTTTTACCTAATTTGGGGTAATTTACCTGGGTTTAGGGAAAACTTTTTTAAGCTTACAAAAGATAAATGTTAAATTTGCTTTCTACTGAGTCAAACATAACCGATAAACTCCATTTATACTAAAGAATTTTGTGAAAATATCTGTAAGATACTCTCCAATACAAAGGAAATGCTGTAAAATTTTTTTGGAAATTTTTAAGTTACATAGTATTATAAAATACAAAATACAAAAGTAAAGAGAAGAACAGTGGGAGGGGGAGGGGGGAGGGGAAAGGTGGGAGTGAAGTGAGGAAAGATAGGGGTGGAAAAAAGAAAAAGAAGCATTGACTTCCAACCACTGTTACAATAAAATAAGTCATTAATATCAAATCACAACTTCTTGCTTTTCCATAATAGTATAAATAAGTCATTTCAATAAAGATCTATCAATCTAATCTGTAAAACCCGAAGTCAGTTACATTCTTTTCCACGTCAAGCATGAAATTCAGAAGCTATTTCCATGTGAAAACAAAAGTACTTATGTTCTTTTCTTTAATCAAAGTAGTCATTTCTGCCAGCTCCATCAACTTCTGCAACCATTCTTCCATGCTAGGAATCGAAGTGTCCTTCCATTTTTTGCACATATAACAGTCTTGCTGCTGTCAACAGTATAATAAGAAAGTTCCAATTTTTTTCTCCCAATTCTTTTTTCATGAGACCCATGCCCAGTTTAGCAAAGAGGAAAGAAGTTGTGATATGTCATGTGATGATGCGAGTTTGACAGCCCTGCTCTCTAAGGGAACTATCATTTATTAAGTTACTAATTTTCTATGTGTTACATTTATTTAATGTATGGAGATGTTGCATTATCCAGGAAACTAAAGTATAGGTACAGAGTACTTGTTTGATTGCCAACATTCAATTCATGTTTGTGTACTATCCAGAGTGCACCACAGGGAGCAGACTAGTTCCACACTCAGAAAGGTTTAATGGTGTTCTATAGCAGTCATCTGGGTCTTCTCTTTCCACTGGTATTGCCTCATACTTGGTGTTACATTGACAAAGATCTGGCACCATCTGGATTCATACTACCACACCATATACTATTATTTTCTCACGAAAGTGATACTGATTTATGTACTTGCATGTGGCATGCTTTCGAACTGCTAAGTTAGCGAGAAGCAAGTGAAGGGAGCTCATTCCACAATGCAGTGCTTAGGACTTGAACCTCCAAAGCAAAGACCATCTCCAGTACCTCTAAGCCATTGAGTACCTTTTATGGATTACATTGTACATAGACACAATATGTAAAAATGTGAAGTGGATAGGCTCATACATTGTGCTAAGAAATTATATACTGTAATCATAAGTTTATTAAACTAAAGACAGATGTTCTCATATACTAAATCATGAACCGGGCAGACTTAGGGAAAGCTATGTTGTTTTTGACTCCAGATTCTATTAAATATGTTGTTACTCCTGCCAGTTATCTTAACCAATTGCAGATGGCAAACCACAAGAAACTATTTTTGTTCGCACAGTGCCATGCGCTTCCATCTGCTGTCTTATATGGCAAATATAAAAAATGATTGAAAAGACTCTCTGTTCCTTTGGCTCAGGAGAGGTGGAGACCCAATGGACACATACTCCTTTGACGCTCTTTCTTTTTACTGGATATTTTTGAGTGTTTTTATTTGTTCTGCTCTTTGGTTTTTGACTGTAATGAACTTGATTTGATTTTGATTTGATACTAAATCATGAATCATGGTTTATAAATCAGTCTGGATTTATGCAGACCATACTGCATTGTAGTGTACTCAGGCAGTAACATTATCACTTAATTTACTGTCCATGCTTTTTAGAATACATGAAATCTTTAACCTAAAGCATTAGGGCTTTTTGTTTAGATTTATTTTGATCCCTCTAAAATGTTATTATTTATTCTTGATTTTGCTCCAAAATAGAATTCAAGTATTTGCCCATAAAAATGCTTTTGGGGACAATCATGTGATGTGGGTGGATATCAACTGTTACTGTCTTTCACAATACTCAGTCTTTCTGACCCTATTGTTACTATTATTAGGTTGTCATTTCTAATTAACGGGGGAATTCACTTGGACAGTTTAACAGCATATTATCCCAGACTTATTATTAATATCAAACATCTACTGTTGCAGTTGAATTGTATGCTGTATATGCACTTTTTGCATGGATTTTTTTTTAAATACTGATATCATTTTAGTTCTCTTTTGTTAAGATATAGTCACTGAAAGTAAATTGGTTGATACTATTCTCTTATATCCTATTCTTCAACTAAATACAAGTAATTAAAACAATTAATTAAAACTAGAGAACAAAGTAGAGCAACCACAAACCCTATATATTATGTTATAAAATATAGTACATGTCATGTGAGATAATACAAAAATCTTTTTGCAAACTCACCTATTTAACAATTGGTAACTACACACACTACACACATTTGTTCATTTATTTGTGTGTGTATATGTGCGAGTGTGTTTTTGGGTGTGTGGTGTTACTAATCTTGTAAAATTTCTAGCATGATAAGATGTTAACATTTATATAGAACAAGTCTGGGAGATCTTTATAACCTTGCATATATTAACATTTCTGGAGAGCAAGGGCCTTTGTAAGTGGGAAATGATGTATTGCAGAGTAAGTGATGATAGCATTTAAATGTTCCCTTTATAGGTATTGGAGGAGGTAGAATTTGAAACATTCTTTCTTTTTATTTTCAAACTAAGTACATTAGAATTTTTAGTGTTTTCTACCAAAAAAAGGTCAAACTCTGGCCACCAGGTTTAACAAATCTGTTAGTATCAGGAACCATAAAAAGAGACTTTACAGCTTCATGCAACTTGGCATCTCAAGTTTTCAATCTCTGTTTAAGAATTTAATTAATTAATTAAGATTAGTAAACTTTCATAATACATTTTAGCATATAGAATTTTTTCCTTCCAATTTGTATGAGATTTCTGTTATTTACGGTCATACACAAACACAAATATACCCAGATGTTAAGATGTTGACCTAAAAATCTGGAGACTGAGTTGTAACTCTGCATTAGGTGTGAAAGCTAGCTGGGTGACTTTGGCCAGTTACTCTCTCTCAACTCAAACCATCTCATAGGACTGTTTTGAGGAAAATAGGAAGAGGATGGAGTTGTATGTATGTTCATAATCTACAAGTATTATAAAGTAATAACAGCAGGATAAAATAATGTAGCCTTCCTTGATTCCATGACATTCAGTCATCCTTGATTCTTCCAAATATGTCAAGATGTAATGATTACCCTAACCAATTAGGCTATTGCTGGTTTTCTGAATGCTAGGAATTGTACAATAATTTATGGCAGGGTTGCTTAAATCCAGCCCACGGGGCCAGCCTGGAAATATCAAAGGACCAGCCCACAGTGTCTCTGGCGGCTAAAACAGGCCACATATAATCCCCCATGCCTCATTTTCACTCTCCATGGCCTCCTGCCATCCAAAAATGGGCTGAAAAATGGGCCCAAAATGGCTGAAAAACAGGTCCAAAACAGGCCAAAAAAACAAAAATAGGCCATACGGCCTGTTTTCAACTGGCAGAGTGCTGCAGGATGCCATGGAGGTGAAAAGGTGCAGGGGCCTGCATGCAGCCCCCCCCCCATGCCCTGTTTTAGCTGGCAGGGTGCTTCAGGAGGCATCTGTCCCACCTACCCTCTGCCTCCGGCTCGCAGAGGAGAACTAAAATGCTGATCCGACCCTTGAAGAAATCCAGTTTGAACCCCTGATTTCTGGTATCTTGAAATCAACAGGCTGCTTTAATTGAAGTGTCAAATCAAATGTTTTTATTTGGGTAAAATCAATTTAGAAATACATTTATAAGTGCATATTTTGGAAAAGACTAGGGATACACATTTCAAACATTACATGAGCTTACTTATCTGCTATTAATTAAATCTTTTTTCAGGGTTTCATGCAACATAGAAAAATGTTACAATGCTTTAATGAGTCAGTTTGTTAATTTTAATGCAGCTCTTGAAACAACTACAAATTACTTTGATGAATAGCAAAGAATCATATGCTTCCTGATCATTTTATATTTTGTTTATTTGTTTTCAATATTAAGGCATAGGCTTTTTGTATATATATTGAAACCATCATCCAGACACAAGAGTTAGGGAAATTTTTAATAACTTAAACAGCAGTCCATAAGGATACTATCAGATGGGGAAATGTTGACATTTCTGGGCACAAGAGAAAGATTAAAACTGAAAATGGTTAGAATTGGAAACGTACATATTGTCCAATAAGTAAGTTTTGAACATGAATGTTACATTTTGGGATGCATTTTTATTTTAAAACAAAATTAGGTAATTATGCTAATTAAATATTTACAGATATGTCTGTTTTTTAAGAATATAAATATAAAATCACCACTAGGGGGCACCTAATTCTCACACAATATAATTGACACTGTTTTACTGTAGTTGTTACTAGCTGTTAAGACAACAAATTTAAATAACTGAAAGGATAAATGTCTGCTTTTAAAATACTGCATTAGTGTTTTTCAGCACTTCTTTTCTGCAACCAATTTGCAATTATCTAAAATGTTTTGTATCCTGAAGACAAAACAAAAGGTAAAAAGTTGGTATAGTAATGTCAAATAACAGAAGTAGCGATGAAAAATTTTTTTTTGTCCATAGTTACTTTTTGATATATGCATCACCTGAGCTCTTTCATCAAAAATACTTATTAGGTCCATATACAAAAATGTAAATATTAGAAACCGTCCATTAGAGGACATTGGGGTCAAGCACCTAATTATGTAGATTAGAGCTCTATACATTTTAGAATAAGTCAAAAAAGCAGCACTCTGTGTTTGCATTGAGGAAATACAGCAGCATAGATGGCAAGGCTCTAATTATGTATTTATCTTAATTTGCATTCATTCTGAAGGAATAAGAATTTGCCAAAGAGGAACAACAGGAAAAATGAAGGTTTTTGTAACAATATATTTGCCCTTAAGTTACGAAGAAATTAAGAGATGTGTTAGAGATGCTAAAAAATGGAAGCATCAGGAAAGGTGGTGAGTACCAAAAGATGATAGTATCTCACAGTGGTAGATTTTTTTACATGATCAATAAATTTATAATGTAAAATTAGATTATAAATTCACATCATTCATTGTGGATGTTCTGTTTCAGATACGCTACTGGCCTTTCAAGGTTGAACCATGTCTAAGGATAAAAACAAAGTGTAGATATTCTAAGAGCTTTTGGAATTAATTAAGGAAATAAATGGGCAATCTGACTCTGGAAACATCATTAGGTACCAGAACTAAGATCACAAGGAACATAATGAAAAATGCAATCAGAGTGCTGAACAAAAAAAAAACACCAAATAGGTAGAACAATAATATGTTCCTCTGTTTAGTGCAGGTGCCCATTAACCTACTTAAAACTTAAACCTTTGCCACATACAACATAAATCTACCAGAGCAGGGATAGGGAAACTTGGCTCTTTTATCACTTATGGACTTCAACTCCCAGAATTCCTGAGTGAGCCATAAAAGGTTCTCCATCCCTGGCCTACTGGTTGTGGGGGAAATCAATGTTTGACTTGAATGGCACTGTTTAATATACAAATGTAAGACATATTCTGTCCTACATTTGTATATTAAACAGTCCCATTCAAGTCAAATATTGATTTTCCCCACAACCAGTAGGCCAGGGATGGGGAACGTTTTATGGCTCACTCAGAAATTCTGGGAGTTGAAATCCATAAGTGATAAAAGAACCAAGTTTCCCTACCCTTGTGCTAGACCATAAATCCAATCCTGTGCCTTCAAAAGACAATAAACTATTATATTTAAAGCAAGTTATAAATCATTTACAAATATAATTTGCATTGTTTGATTATTTTTAGTTATTCTTTTTGGGGCCTTGATCAGTATTCTTTCAATAACTGTTCTGTTAATTACTTGGGTTTTGGATTTATTATTTGTTTGCCTTGATTAAGGCATATATAAAGCATATATAGTTAGTTCTTAATGGCATCTCTTGGCAATTAATTATCATTCTAAAATAACTTTAAATTTTCTTGAAATTTAGATGTTTAGTTCCTTTATGATAGTTTTGTATGAACCTAACAATTATTTGAACTAGAAATGAACTGCAAGTTTCATTATGACATCCTTACTTATTTAGTGTGGTGAAAATTAAATACACATTCTCGAATTATTAATTAGCTATTTCCTTCTCACTTTGCCAAAACAGCTCTTTTATTTAGTAATAGGCTGCGGTGAAGGGAAATGTTGGAATATCTCTTTAAAATATTTGTTCCTTTTAAAAATATCCATTACAAAACTAAATAAACACATTACCCTTCTGATTTTAAACTGTGGAAAGAATGAAATAACAGTCTTAAAATGGAAAGAAGGCATGATATTCAGCGGGAAAAAGAGCGTTACCTGAAATGCATCTTCTAGTTGTACGGGATGAGAATCCAAAGCGTGGGCTGTCTTTTGCTTCCTCGCTTAAAGACAGAGTCAATCAAAGTTTAGTCCAGCTTCCTTTCCACTGTGCATGTCCAGTTTTTGATGAAGGCTGATGATTGACTTGGAGTGTTCTTTGGTGCTCGTTCTTGACCGTTCTGAGCTTGGGACTAAGGGTGGGACTTGAATTCTCCTCCCGTACAACTAGAAGATGCGTTTAGGTAAGCCCAACGCTCTTTCTCAGTTGTATGGGTTGGAGAATCCAAAGCGTGGGATGTACCCAAGCTAATTGTCCTGAGGCTGGGCCAACTCCTTGTTCCGAGCCTCCATCTCCATGTGAAATCTTTGTAGCACTCTTCTTCCAAGGATGCTTCCGCTGATGCAAATGTATCCAGTTTATAATTTCTGATGAATGGAGATGGTGAGGACCACATTGCTGCCCTACAGATCTCTTCAATCGAGGCCTGTGTGTTCCATGCCACTGATATGGCTGCACTCCTGGTTGAATGTGCCATCATGTTACTCAGCAATTGCAGTGATTGGCTTTCATAACCTTTTGTGATACATGTTTTGATCCATCTGCCTATGGTAGACGGTGAAACTCTTTGTCCCAACGAACTCGGTCTAAATGAAACAAACAGTGCTTCCATTTTTCTGATGGGCCTTGTTCTCTTAATATAAATGCGTATAGCTCTTCTAACATCCAAGGAGTGCCACTTCCTTTCTAAGCTATGGACTGGTTCCAGGCAGAAGTCTGGTAGTACTAACTCTTGTGCTCTATGGATTGATCTTTGGGATAAAGGTGAGGTCTAATCTTAATACTACCCTATTCAGGTGAACTATAAAGAGGTCCTCCCTTACGGATAATGCTGCCAACTCTGACATTTTTCTGGCTGATGTAATGGCTATTAGGAAGGCCACCTTAAGGGTGAGTGAAGGTAGTCCTACTGACCTCAGCTGTTCAAAGGACTCAGTCATGAGCGCCCTTAGCACCCTTGTCAAGTCCCAAGTAGGGTACCTGTGTATCACTGGTGGCTTTAGATTGGAAAAAAAAAAAAAACAACCCACCCGACTATCACAACAGACTGTTAGTTTAGATAGCGCTTGGAAGAGCCCATGTCAGAGCCAGATCTACACGGGTCAGTGGTTCAGTCAGACTCGAAGGAAACAAACATCAACTGGTTGGAGCTCAGGGCATCTCAATCTAGCTCTAAGGCTTCAGGTGCAGTGATATGGGACAGCCATCGTGTTTGATCCCTGAAGGACAACGTGACCACAAGCGTCATATCAACATGGCAGGCGGGGGTTACTCAATTCCTAGCACTCATGCAGAAGCAGAGCGCATTGGGCTGCGGGCGGAGGACACAACTTCTATTGATCAGGGCGGAACATCAATTGGGAGTGGAAAAATGTCCAGGCAGATATGGCTCAGCCAGAACAATGGTCGAACCACTCAAGAGTGGCGCCTACCATTCGGACCTCGTTTCACGGCGAACCAGTCAGACAGACTCGGAGAGAGCAGTTCTGGATCTAGTTTGCGATGCCAAGCAAATGCACAACGTCCCAGATTGCTACTTGAGATTCCAACCACAAGGGAGCTGGACAGGAACAATGCCTCCACGAGCGTGGCCAAAGGGGCCTTGCTTTACACATTTCCCCAATCCCCTTGCATACCAAAGGCTAATCAAGAAAGTGAATAGACACGGGGCGGCGGAGTCTTAATAGTAGGCCACCTCACTGGCCAGGAAGTCTTATTACGTGGATCTCGTAGATCCTGTCAGTCATCACAGACCATGCGAGAATTCCCCCAGAAGGTATGAACGAGCAGGGAGCCATACAAACCTTAGAGCCACCAATGGCTGCATTCACCATTATGGCGCTTGAGAGGACCACACTGAACGCGTTTAGACTGCTCAGACAAAGTATACAGACATCCAGGCATCCAAGAGCGCCATCAAACCGCAGAAATTATGATGCTGATGCTGGAGAACATTTGGAATCTGGATATTCAGAAACGAATACTCCAACCACAGTTTATGTTACTCAAGTGCTGGATTTTCTCACAGAGGCCTTGAGAAGGGTTTAATCCCTAACACCTTAAGGAGACAGGTAAGCACGTGATAGCTTCAGTCTTAGGTTGCGACCCTCAGAAATCCCTCTCACGACACCACTAATCGCACGTTTCATTAGGGGAGCAA
>BHFT01053559.1:0-14351 GCA_004320025.1 Laticauda laticaudata
CAACAGCTGATGCCGTTTGACAGCGCTTTATATAGCCAGCTGTCAAACGGCATCAACCAATCAGGAACGCGGACCAGAGGGAAAACTCCGCGTTGACGCAACAGATAGTGACAGCAAATAAGTCAGTTTTAATTTTTAATGCAGTAATTTAACCCAGTATAAGTCATAACAACAAAAGTTCTTTTGGGGTCTTCCATAATTTTTAAAAATGAGAAAAGATCCTGAGAGGAAAAATGTTTAAGAAACATGGATTTAGTGGACTAAGTTATCTACCCGCGATTTAAAAGGGCAGAAGCTCTACTTTTTATAATGCTGCTATGGTATTTAAAAATATTAATAGATGATACCCATCATGTTTATATGAGTAAGAGAAAAATGGAGAAGGAGAGGCAGCAATAAACATTGATCATGTGGAAATACTTTCCTTTCAGTGGCTACATAAATCCAGGTTAGGGTAGGTGAGTAGTTAAAACACATAGAAATAGACATTATATTAAAAACTAAAAACACTGAGTGAAGAAGAGGCAATTCAACAACACTTGTTGGTTTTTTCATACATTAGCGATGAAGGGAAAAAAAGCAAGTAATTCTGGGTATTGATTTTTAAATAAGATTTAATTCCCATCCTAGAAAAACAGGCACTGATGTCATTTTCTATTTGATGATACATAGCCTGTATTAGTCACTGGACCAAATATACCATGATGTTACTTCTTCAAAAAGATATATTACAGAAATGCAAGGGGGAATTAAAATGCTTTTTAGAAATATGACTCCTGGGGATGCAAGAGACAATCATATGGGAAACAAGTAAAAACTTACATAAGAGGAATTCTCATAAGCTTCATAGCAACCTAGAAGACAGAACATAACAGACAGAAATACCCAGAAGACAATAATAAAAGAACTGGAATCACTTTTTCAATCGTTTTAATTATATATTTATATTTTTCTTTTCTTTTTCTTTTTAAAATGTAGCATGTAGCTTTAATGTACTACACAGAATCTGAATGNAGCGTGTAGCTTTAATGTACTACACAGAATCCGAATGGAAGTTATGTTCTATATTTAAGGGAAAGATATAAAGGCGTCATACTCCAATCAGTGACCACAGGAGGAATTTTGTTTAATGAGAAAAGATAATAGACAATTGAAATAGGACAGACAAAGAATATAAATATAATGATCTGATTGTATGGCAATAAGAATGGTAATAAATACTTGGTATATCACTCATATCAAATGCTTGTAAATCACTTTTTCAGTGCTGTTGTAACTTTGAACAGTCACTAAATGAACTGCATAAGTTGAGGACTACTTGTATGTATTTCAGATAGGTGAATATGGATGGAGTTAGTGTGAGTTTCCCATATACAAATTCCAAATATAATTCATTCTTTTTCATAGATTTTGTATGATGGTAAATCTCTCCCCCTCCCTCCCTTTCCTTCCTCTCTTTGTGTCTCTTCAAATTATCTATAAATCTGTCTTCAGAGTGAAATACGGTGTTACTTACCTAAACCAATTTTCAACATTGTGTACAAATTTCTGTTGCATACAATTTATATTTCATCATCTTTGCAACGGAAGCAAGGAATATGAACTCTTTACATTTTTTATAATGTTAATGTTTCACCCCAAACCTTTTCCTGTCATTTGTTTGGATTATTTCCTTTTATGAAATGTTAACACATTGGAAATACAGTCTTAAAGGTGCTAATTGGCTTAAGAATCTTTGATGAGTGGCAACAGTTTGAAGGAAAATTAAATATTGTATATTATGATGAGCAAAATATGTTGACTTGGGCAAAATGTGTTGATTTGGGAATAAAAAATTGTAGAGAAATCCAGAATATTTTAATTTTGTCCTTACCAAACCCAAATTTGTGAAGATCATTTGGATTTTTTTCTGAAGTAAGTATCTAAAACTTCATCTAAAATCTCCCCAATGTTTCTAGTTCATAGGATTTAGTACTGGATATCATTGAACAATTTCCCAAAGTTTTATCGGGTTGCTGTTATTTAGAGAGAAATGAATTTTTTGGAATTGGTATGTTCTATTCGTAGTTCAGTTAACTTTGTACATCTGAGGATGAAAACAGCATTGTCTGGTTAGACCAGGGGTGTCAAACTCGATTTCATTGAGGGCTGCATCAGGGCTGTATTATGCCCATCAGGGTGGGCATGGCCAGCTCAACGTCACTCGTATCAAGGGCATCAGTGGTGGCCCGAACACAGTGCAAGTGAAAATGGGCTTCCAAGTTCCATTTTTGGCTGCTATGCCCCTCCTGCAGCCCTCTGTAAGCAAAAAGAGAGTGCAACCCTCCCAAGATCCATTTTCACTGACAGAGGCACTGTGGGTTGGTCCTTTGCTGTTTCCAGGGTGGCCCCATGGGCAGATCTAAGTACCCCTTGGGCTGGATCTGGTCCCTGGGCTTTGAGTTTGATACTCCTGTGTAAGATCCTTCTTCCAGTCACCTAGGTCCTTTTAGTCTCACTAATGCCCAGGTCATTAAGTTTCTTTCCTTACTGTCTTTTGAGATTCTCAGACTCCTTCTCAGAAGGTTCCACCCATTTGCATTATTCAGCTGATCCAAAGGCATAGATAAACCTCCAAGTGGCCTTAACAATTCTCAGAATGAGTGCTAACAAATGACTGCAAGGAGTAATAATCCTACCATCCTCTACCATGTAGTTAGAACTGAAAAAGCTTCTTGGATGAGAAATGAAGTGTCTTCTGGGAAAAGCAAAGCCCAGTTGCCTCTCTTTTCTTAGATTTCAATGAAGAACTAATTAACAAAATGATACTGTTGGATAGTTCTGGTTTTATAATTCCTCTTTAAAGAACAAAAATTATCCTTAGCAAAATTTTGATCAAAAGCCAAACTTGCAAAGATATTAAGTAGTGGAACCCTCCAAAATATTAAGTTGCTAAAAGCAAAGATGAACTGAAATTTTTGAAGGCTTATAAGAAAGAATCAAATATCACAACAAACAATTGGAATGGGGGAGGGGTTTGGAACTATGGTATAGCATAGCAGGCTTCAATCAATGTCTAGTGTGAGAAGGGAAGTTCATATGTTTTACATGCAACTGGTGTTGAGGGTTTATCTTCAGTTAAACCAATCTCATTGCAAAAAAAAAAATGTCCCTAATTTTGTCTGCATGAGTAGGATTACAGAAACTATGATTCTGATTCTCTTGGGATTCTCCATATAGTTATGTATTTATTTAAAAATAAACAATCCCCAAAGCTCACAAATACTATAGTCAAATTTGGCTCTTGGTGAATTAATAATAAATCTCTGTTGGTTTTCAACTGCAAAATGTAACACAGAAATAAATACAAAGGTGTTAATATTTGCAATTTAGTTCCACACAGCTGTATTTTAGCAGCTTTATTCTCATCTAAACACTACTGTTCAAGTAGAACTTGTTTTGAATATATGTGGTTAACTTCAATAGGAGATATTCTTTAACCTATCACCTTTCAATTTACTAAGTACTGCCTTTTTTCTGTGTACTATTAAGAAAGAGAAAAAGCTTTTTCTCTTGGAAAGTGTTGTGCCTTGGAGCTAATAGCTCTTTTAAAACCACTGATGAACCAATGTAGAATTGAACCTAATAAGTGAAAAATTAGCAATTTGCTCATGTACCATTAATGATGCCTTTGGAAAGAGAGAACATTCTTATTTGTTGCTTTACTTGCTCAGCAAAACTGAAAGTGATCTTACTGATAGTGGGTTTAATTGCTTTACAAATGAGTTGGCTAATTAAAATTGTTTATTTTTCCAGAAGCGCCATGGTGACATGGTTGGGCCTGCCTTTGCCAGGTGTCACAGTGGAAATTGTCTTGGGGTTGGAGACGTAGCAGAAACTTACTTAGGCAACCTTTTCCAGGTGATTTCTCACTTGGTGATCAGAGGAAGAAGACTGGTTGCATATATAAGGGCATGTTTCTGGACAGATGGTGGAATAAAAGGAATTGCTCTCTGTGAATTGTTATTGCTGTTTCTGATCTGTCAGCTGTGCAAACTGCTTTTCACTTCAGTCTAATTGTCTAATCTGCTGCTCTGACAGCCACAGTGCAGAGAGAGAGAGAGAGAGAGAGAGAGAGAGAGAGAGAGAGAGAGAGAGAGAGAGAGAGAGAGAGAGAATCCTACACACAAGTCCACCAAAGCCATTTTTAGGAGCTACATTAAATGCCTGAACAGCAGTCCTTATTTCTCCTGGAATAATCTCCTTTCTTGCTTTTCACCTTTCTATTATTTTAAGTGATCCATAAAGACATGAGAAATGTGAATTATCTTAAAAGCTGGGCTATACATTTTTCCCTAAAGAAAGACAGTCATTGTGTTTTTGCGATAGGAAGAGGTGCCTGCAGTTTTCATTTACATCTTTGTGTATATCAAAATGTGGCAGGTTTGTTCTGTATTTACTGTTGAGGGTGTTGTCAGCATAATGTAGCTATGCACATTTTAATCACTTAAGTATTGTGCAAAATTTCATTGATGATCGGGTTCAGATAAAAGAGGATCAGGAGAACCAGTAGGTCATTAGTTTTAGTCTTGTGTGGTGACATTCACAAGGAAACTGAAACAGCAGGTCAAACTTATCCTTGTCTTGTGAGTTATACAAAGCAGTTGCTTAGAGTAGAGAAAATATTTATTGGCTAGTCGACTATAAATGAGTCCTGGGCAATTAAATATTAAATATTACCTTTTTGCTCTTGGAAAATAGAATATCTATAATCAATATGTTGATGAAGATTCTCAGTCATCCAGATAGATTTGTCTGGAAGTTGAATCATAGCAAGTGAACTTTTTCTTCTTTAGTTTGAAATGTTTCATTGCTTAGCCAAGTAGTTTCTTCAAGAATTGCCAAGAATGCTTCTGTTGTTTAGAGATCCAGTTTGGTGTAGTGGCTGAGGCACCACATTAAAAACAGGACCTAGGACAACTCGCCACACCAAGATCACTGTGGGACAAAAATTACTCTAATCTTGAAGAAAGGGAGGAATAGAATAATTAAACAAAGGAGGCCAAAGGCGGGACAAAATTAAATGTTTAAAAATATATTTTTAAAAATATTTTAAATAATGAAATTGAATTATTGAATTGTCCAGTGGCAAGTTTTACTACACGGTGAGTTGGCCGTGGTGAATTGTCTTGTGAGTTTGCTGCAGTAGTAAGTTGACTGCAGTGTTTTGGCTGTGGCGGGTTGACTGTGTTATATTGTCCCATTCCAGACTGAGTTCTAATTCTGCCTTAGGCACAAAACCAGCCTAAGAACCTTGGACCAGTCAGTCTCTCTCAGCTCTAGAAAAGAGGCAATGGCAAATCACTTCTGAAAAAATCTTGCCAAGAAAACTGCAGGGATCTGTTCAAGCATTCTCCAGAAAGTAACACTGATTTGAAGACTCTCTCTCCCCCCTCTTCCATCTGTGGTACACTTTTGAGTCTTAAGTTTTGATAACTACATGAGTTTGGTTTCATATTGCAGGAAAAACAGCTATTTTTTACCCTCTGCTTTAATAAGTTTACTAGTGAAAGATGAATTATGGAGCACTGAGCCACCTTGAGCTTTGAAGAAGATTCAGATTCAATGGTCTCTAATAGTAAAGAAAATTATGGGAAGCAGAATAAATATTATATATTTAATATTAAATATTAATATTAAATATTATCTATTGATCTCTGATACATTGATAGGTATATGCTACTCTTTTAGTATATAAATTATAAATGTCTCTTCTTATGAGGGCTTGGGGAGGAAAGGATGAATTCCTTTGTCATTTCTAACGTGTGTCATTTCTAATGTCTGTGTGTGTATGTGTGTATATACATGTGTTTATGAGTTTATATATGTGTACACAAACACATAAAAAGACACATACGTACTATCTGAGAGATACCTTGATAATATGAAGTACCTGCCTTCCACGAAGATATGCATACATAAATGCTACCAACATACAAAAGAGTAAGATAGTTTATAAATTCAGGGTTCGTAAAGAATTTCACATTCAAAGGCTCTTTTAATAGTTACATAGATGAAATCCGATAATTATTTCTTTTATTATGAAAGTGATTCCTCAGAGAAGACATGGCGCTGCTTGATGGAATAAAGCTTGTGTTCTGATTATGTGCGATGTGGCTCCAGAGTGCCTTCCATATTTAAAGGGATAGAAAGCTTTAATGAACAAATGATTTCCAATGAGGCAGACAATTTAAAAGTGACATTAAACTCCTGAAAATGTGGCTCATCTGGGGGGGGAAAACACACAAAAATGCCCTCTTCTGAAACCATTCCATCTGTGTATTTCAGTCTTTCTCACTATTTTTAATTACCAGAGATGTTTTCATTAAAGCAGGATCTTTAAGGTATTATCTACTCCTGCTGTTTATTTCCCATTTTAAATTCTAATCCTTTGTGACAGCATAATAATTTCTACAGCAACTGGTCTTGTGCAATAAGACATTATTTTGTACCCAGACTGTCTCATATGGAAGTTGGATTTTTTTTAATACCTTGATAATAAGGTTACTGAAACGTGTGCCTATATGAATATGCATTTGTATACAGCAGGAAAGACAGGCAAACTGAAGTTACGGTCATAGGAGTGACATAAAAGATTTTAAAAATAGATTGAAAATTGATGAAAAAGAGAAATATAGACAAATCCTTGGAGATCAGAAGGCAGTGGGAGGCAATCATTGTTTCCTCAACCAAAAGAAATGCACAAGGAAAACAAGATTCACATGGAAGCCTTAAGATAAAATCCCCATTGAGTTTTAAATATGTAAACAAGATTAATATAAGTGGAAAATAAGCAAGAAAAGATACGATGTTTACATTATGTTTCCATGCAAAAAAGCATGGAGAGAAATAATGTAAGACAAAGAGTTGTTGAATTGTTGAAGAACTTTCTATTGTCCACTGCACGTTGGCTAGAGACAATTGATTTTCATGGATGAACATGCGAATGTCCCAGCTTCTTTACTCTTCAGATAACTACATTTAATTTTCAGTATGATTTGAGTTCCAGTATAACTCTTCAAGGTGCGGATTAGTTATCCCACAGCTCCCTTCTCACTGTGGCATAAAAATACTCCCCCAATCATTTTATGTGATAGCTTGTTCTCAAATGTTCATTCTTTAGTGTTGATGACTTTTCACTTTTAAAGCCCTACTAACTTAGAACTTATGCCAACTGCAAATAACAGATAACAGATAATCAGAGTTGGAAGGGACCTTGTAAGTCATCTAGTCCAACCCCCACCCAAGTGGGAGACCCTACACCATTTTTGACAAATGGCAGTCCAATCTCTTCTTGAAAGTCTCAAGTGATGGTGCTCCCACAACTTCCGAGGGCAAGCTGTTCCATTGATTGATTGTTCTCACTGTCAGAAAGTTTCTCCTTATTTCCAGCTTAAATCTCTCCTTGTTCGGTTTCCATCCATTGTTCCTTGACTTGCCTACAGGCGCTTTAGAAAATAGTTTGACCCCTTCCTCCTGCAAATGAAACAGTTGCTCTGGTCATTGAAAGTGTATTGTCTTGACCCACAAGTTATGTGGGATAAAATGAAGACAAAAATTAGGATAATGAAAAGAGGAATGATTTTTGTCTGTTTGAACTGATTTGTTCATCCATCCATCCATTCAACAGTTTGTTAGATTTTCTACATCCAAAATGAATGAAAGCCACGTGATTAGTCAACATGGCTAATGAATGCTGGAATTGAGATAATTTGAAATTAAGGTATCTAAAAAGTGCTAGATTTGGGATCATTAGAATAAAGTGCTGAAAAGAATTTCTAAGAAGAGAAAGTCTAGAATTATGATAGATGAGGCAGAAGGATAGTTCTTGGATCTTTATGCTTTCTTTTGCATTCAGAGTTTCACTTGTGCGTAACTTCCATTGTCTCATTCACCATCCCATATATGCATGGCTGATTTATGGGTATCACTTTCATGTGTATATCACATCACCATTCCCACACAATCTTTGGTGGCACTTTGGAAGAACAAAATTCATGCTAGTCTAGATGTGTCAGAATAATTCCCATAAATTAACTTTTGTTTCCCCCCCCCAAAGTTCCTTAAAGTTAGATTGGAATTAATGATATATATTATGGTATAAAAGATATATGGATAATAATGTTTTAGTAATCCATTAAAAGGAAAAAAATGATCTACTCTGATTGATGACAAGAAAACAGACTCAGAAAATTACAAAGCCAAAACTTAAATCGCCATATTGAACTCATAAATTTCTCTAAATATGCATGATATATTTAATGGTAAAGAGAAAAGATAATTAAATTCTTAGATAAAACAGCTGTTATAAGTGAGAAGTGGTATCCACAACAGTGCATTTCAGTCACTCTTCCTCTCCCTCTCCTTTTCTCCTCCCTCTCTCTCCCTTCCTATCTTTCTCTCTCTCCCCCTCTCTCTTTCTCCCTCCTTCTCCTTCCCCCTCTGATTTCTCCCTCTCTGCATCTCCTTCCCTCCCTTTCTCTTTCTCTCTTTTAATAAAAAACAGACCTCAACCTGAATGCATTGTTTTGTTTGTTCAAGAAAAGGAGTTAAATTCAGAATATTTTTGCATAATAAAGATAAGTGTTGACAGTGTAATGATCCATTTGGCACAGTGAGATAAAAATCTTGAATGGTTTTTAATAAAACTAAGCTAGCTAGACATGCTATGAATTCAGGATAAACAATTAAGTAGGAATTAAAGCCAAGGTCTCAATGAATTGATGGGTTGTTGAACCATTTGCTACTTTTCTTTTCTAGCAAGAGAGCTCAGTTAACATGGACTCTTATCTATCAGGATTTATAGAGATCATGCCAGGATTCAATACTTACATTTTAATATCCAAAGCCATGCCTCACCTAGGAAATGTTTCATGCATAGTGATCAATCAAACTAGAACTTCAGACTCTTCTTCTTTCTAAGTAATTTTTTTCTTGCTCCTGGCAATGGCATGTGTGATGTACTTGACCAGTCCTTTAACAGAAAAAAATGTATACAATGATCTCCTATGACAAGTTTAAGCCTTTGAAATCTCCACACGAGATATAAAGATGATTGGAAGTATCAAACATTTTTTTGTCTGTGAAATGCTTCTTTAATTATCTTCTCTCCATTTTTCTGATGGGAGATGACCAGCTATTGTGTGGTGTCAGTACTATTTATATTAGAGCAGGGGTGTCAAACTCAAGGCCCATGGGGCTGGCCTAGAAATAGCAAAGGAGTAGCCCATTGTCTGGAAGCCAAAATAAGGCATAGGGGGGCTGCATGCAGTCCCCTCCATGCCTCACTTTTGACCAGGATGGTCTCCTGCACCACACAACCCGCCTGCACACCATTTTGGCTGGCAGGGTGCTGTAGGAAGGGTTTGTCCCATCTTTCCCCGGGCCATCCCATGTAGATGAACTACAACGCTGATCCGGCCCTCGAAGAAATCTGGTTTTGACACCCTTTTATTAGAGACCTTTGCTGTATATTTTCAGCTTCTGAAAATAATGGAAGTTACTGCCACGAACATGTAAGTTCCTATCAGTTCAGGTGAATGAACTGAAACCCACCAGAATGTCTACTGAATTAATCCTAAAATGAAAGCAAAAGAAATGCTTTTCAAACTGGTCATCATTAAAGTATTATTCAAAAGAAAGAGTGCACATCATGAGTTCAAATGCTTGAGAGACATGCAAAACTCACAGTCATTCAAGTTAGCATAGCTAGCAAAATTCATCGGCAATTTAATTTTTAGAGAATATGAAGCTATGATTTTAAGTTCTGCAATAATTTTTTTTTCAAATAATTTATATATGTGTGTATCTATCTATATCTATATCTCTATATCTCTATATCTATCTATCTATCTATCTATCTATCTATCTATCTATCTATCTATCTATCTATCTATCTCCATCCATCCATCCACACACACACAAACACTGTATATAACATTAGGTCTCATTTGGTTTCTTTTTCTAATTAGTTACATTCTAAGTTTTTCAAGTATAATCTAACAGTTGAAGCACATTTTAGTCAACTAGACTGACTTCTCTCTTTTTTTGAGAAACTGAAATAGTAATATCATTTTCTTGTATTTACCTTTTAAAACAACCTTGGCAGGGTGATTACATTGCATACCAAAGCTAATTTAGGTTAATGTTAAGGAAAAAATGGGGTTTTTTTTATAGCTTGGTATTGAAATAATGAGTGGGACAATAGGGAATAAAAATGTTTGAAGTTTCTCATCTCTGGCGAATAGAGAATTTTTAATCACATTTTCTTGGCTTTTCATGCAAATTAAAGTAAATATGCTGTGTATTACAGAACATACACTGTGTATTAAAATTTTATTTTTAAAATTCTGTTTCAATGAGTGTGTATGTTGCAGATATCGGGTTTATACATTACTTTGATACTGCTGCATCCTTATGTTAAATTCCACTTTTACACTTAGTTTAAAGCATGTATTTGATTCTTTCTTTTTTCTTTTTAATCCTATAAAGTTGAGCATCTGATGGTGTTTGCATTAGTGCCTGATATTTTCCTTACTTTTAAAGTCTCCAGCTCCTGGCGACAAATGAGACAATGGATAGTCTTAATACATGTGTATTTGAAGAATAAATCTTGCAGCGTGACACTTAGATTCTCTAATAAAACTGATGTCTGGATTCCTGACCATGTAACATTAATGCTTTAACTGCCAGCACTGGTGTCAGAAGTAAAAGTAGAGACTTCTATATGACCTGCATTTAGTGGGTCAGAGATACTTTTCTCCTCCTTTTTTTGTTGAAAAGCACACTTACTTTTCCTGCATTAATTGACCTGCACACTTATTTCAGATTTCTTTCCTAAAAAGAAGGAAAAAAAAGATAGTCAGTGGTGAGATTCATTTTTTTTATTTCTGGTTCTGTGGGCATGGCTTGGTGGGCATGGTAGGGGAAGGGTATTGTAAAATCTCCAATCAGAGATGGTATTTTCCAGTTCTCCGATCTACTCAAAATTTCTGCTACCGGTTCTCCAGAACCTGCTGAATATCACCTCTGGTGTGATGCTTTAAAACAGTGTTTTTCAAACAGGTGAAGATGTGTGGACTTCAACACCCAGAATTCTGGCTAGGGAATTCTGGGATTTGAAGTCCACATATCTTAAAAGTCCAACATTTGAAAAATGCTTAGGAGGATGCTATTTGTAAATTATTTTATAGGGCTTTTTGATTTCTTATAATAAAAGAAATTTGTCTCTTGCTTCTCTCATATATAATCATCTGTGGTAAAAAAAGCAAAGATATATTCTCTTTTCAGTTGGGTTCTCTGTTGAGAAAATGATTTGCGATTCATTTTAGAAATACAGGTAGTCATCATTTTGTAACACAATTGGCACTGAAAGCAGTTGCCAAGTGAAAACTACAATGATGTTTCAATTTTCACTTGCTTCACAGAGCTGAGAAGGTTGCAAATATGGCTGCAAAAATTACTTTTTCATCACTGTGATAGCTATGAATGGTTGCTAAATGAGACAGTAATGAAACGAGAAGTCTTGTTTTGCTATCAATCTGTCAATTCAGGAATGAAACTTTTAAAAATGTATGCTCACATGTATATTAAACATGTTTAAGGATGGCTTCTCCATGTTTAGCTGGCAACTAAGGTGCCCCCTCTATACAATGAGTACTCAACAATATATGGGCAGTGCAATGGCTCAATGGTTAGAATGCTGGGCTCAAACCCTGACAGTCCAGGTTTGAAATTCAAGAATCATACATTGGGTTGGGTGCCCACCTTCACCTAGTTCCTGCTTACCTAGTAGTTCTAAAGCATGCAATGCAAGTAGATAAATAGATACTCAGTGAGGAAGAAATGCTGTCACATGACCGTGGAAAGGTCTTCGGACAGAGCTGGCTTAACAGCCTTGAAACAGAGATGACCACCATTCCCTGAATCTGGAAAGATTAACGGCCTAAAATTGGCAGGGATTACTTCCTTCTACTCTATATCTATGTAGACCAGGGGTATCAAACTGGATTTTTTCAAGGGTCGGATCAGCATTGTAATTCTCTTCTGTGGGGCTGGCCGGAGGGAGGTGGGACGGATGCCTCCTACACCACAGACATCCAAAATGGTATGGGAGGCTGTGTGAGGCCCCCCATGACCCATTTTTTGGTCTGACAATCTCTAGCACCCTGCCAGCCAAAATGGGGCATGGGAGAACTCACATGCCCCCACCGTGCCCCATTTTGGCTGGCAGAGTGCTATAGGAGGCTGTCCAGGCTGAAAACAGGGTGCAAGAGCCCCACAAATGGCCCTACCCCTCCCATTTTGGCTGCCAGAGGCACCTCAGGCCAGTCCTTCACTATTTCCATGGGCTAGATTTAAGCACCATGCATGTCGGATCAGCCCGTGGGCCTTGAGTTTGACACCTCTGATAGATCGATATATATCACTATATTGATAATTTCCACAAGCTAAAATTCTGATTGTACTTTTCTTTATGTTTGGATATTTCTTTCCAAGTATTTCTCCATTGTTTCTCTTCTTGACAAATAGATTTGTGAAATGTTTGTACGAATATATGTCGATGTTTTGGTCTTAGCTGCTACTGCACTTTTTGTTTCAGATGTCATCTTTTGCTGAAGGTGAACATCTGAAGAGATTTAATTGGCCAACATGAGAAGTAGACCTGTCTAAATCTTTGAAAGAAACATATCTTACACTAATAAAGCTGCTCATTGTGGTGATTCCAATGATAAGTCAGTAATTAAGACAGACCCTAAGTTTCTAGGTTTTGTCTGGCTCAGCAAGCAATTAAACACACAAATAAAAGCATGTTTCTTCGAAACATTAATGAACCTTGCTTCCTCTATGCATAGCAACGATTGCTCTGAACTATTTGGGGGCAATAAAATCCATTTTAGGTGATATAGAGTAAGTATTTTCCCCCAGTTCGATCCCTGATGGATAATTGTTTTGAAGCATAATTACAAAGAAAAAGATGGATTTGTATGAAATGTTGTATGAAATGAAATGAAATGAATGTATGAAATGAAATTTATATGAAATGTTGACGATGAAGAATTAGCAGTAGAATAACTAATTGTTCTCCCATGAGCTGTTCAGAGCATCCAGAAGTGGGAGGTGGTTCAGTCTCTTCTGGAAAGGCTGGGCTTAAAACTCCGGGATGCTCCTCCTCCTCCACAGGGCATATCCTCAGTGTCCCCCAGTTTTAGCTCAGCCTTCATGGTAAGAGGTTGTGCACTTCCTGACTGGAATGGCTCTTGTTTAACTCAGGTTTGCTCTTTAAAACCCTTCCACATCTAATTAGGTTTTCCCCTAGATTGTTTTCAGTAAACAAGAATATCAATTGGAATAAAATTGGTTTTTCCTCGTAGATAGGGGAGCCTGTCACTCTGCAAGCAGCTTGAGGCTAGCGCCTCAGGAAACTGCCTTCTCTAGCCTTCTGATCGTCTGCCTGCAATTGGAACGGAACTCTCCCAGCCGCGGCGTTCTTTGCCTTGCTGTTTCTTCTGTCAGCAGCCTTCAGATCGCGAGTTAGAACAGCAGCAACAATGACTCGTCAGATGGCTTGGGATTAGCTCCAGTGATTCTGCTTCCTGCCCTTTTCAACGGCTGCATCAATTTTGCACCTAAGTGCCACAGCCTTCTTTTTTTCTTGTTGGTTTCCCTTGCTGGGGACTGAGAAAATAATTGCCACAGCCTCCTTTTTCTTGCTGGTTTCCTTGCTGGGGACCGAGATATAAACTTTCCATTGTGCCTTCCCTGGATTTAGCTATTCCTCTGGCTAACGTTACGCAAACCGGCTGCTCATTAATCAGGCATTTCTTTGCATTTGCCTTTGGATCTTTTATTCAGATGGAAAGGGTGAGTAACATTTATATTGCGGAACGTTTATTTCTGACAGGCAAGGAGGCATATCAGAGCCTGTAATAGTTGGTTTCCCTTGCTGGGGACTAGAGATCTGGAGTTTTTTTCTCTCACTTGAAGCACTTGGGGGTTTTCCTTGCTGGGGACCCTTCGATACTGTTCACCTTGGAGACTGTTCTACCTATAGATATTCAAATATCAACCACAATAACAATAATAATCATAATATTTTTTAAAAGAACAATCAAATTTACATTCAGAGACAATCCATACACAATGGAACGTGACAACACTTTCCACCCCAGACCCAGGAAGTCCCGAGACAAGCCAAAAAGGTTTCTAAGGCAGCAGATAAGGATGCCCATAGACCGCACCTAGCTTTGGAAAGGCAATTGCAAAAACGAGCCAGGGAGGCAGACAAGATGGCTATGACACAGCAATCTGAT
>BHFT01053560.1:0-30663 GCA_004320025.1 Laticauda laticaudata
CCTGAATGTAATTGCACATAAGAAAACTAATTCTCCTTTAGACTTGTTCCTCTAGTTTTTGACACACAGATTTTAACTGCACCCTTTTCAGTCAAAATTTCCCCAATCTAACTGTTTTTTCCTTCTTATTATGTTTATAGGATAAGAAAAGCCCTCACTATATCAATAACCAGACTGAATTTTCGGAAAAAATAACATTTCTTTCTAATCCTTCTTGCGCCAAGTTTAACCCACAAAAGACTCCCGTATATGATGTTTTCTAAAATTACACCCTGTAATTTTTAGCCTTTATTACCATAAAAGGTCATCCTATCCCCAACAAATAGATCATGCTCCTTCTAATTTCAACAATCAGTATTCTTAATATTATCGCATCTAGCCCATGCTCAGATTTGTAGCCTTAGTAGCCACAACCTGCCCAAATAGGATGAAACCAATCCTCCTCGAATTCTAGCATCTTGTACAAGTTTTAACTTTATTCTCTCGCTTCTTACCTGCCATTATATATTTCTCCAACCAATTTTTGTTAAATCTCAAAAGTAGTCCCTTTCAACCAATTGTATTATTGCAAACAAAGTATAGAATTCTGGGTAAAATAATTCATTCATGATTGTTTGAAATTCTCCCTATAGCGGACAAGTAGGTTCTCCCATTTCGTCAAATCTAGTGCCATCTGTTGTTAAGTTAATCTAAATTGTTCTCTTTAGTGCTACTACATTTGCTGTCCAAATGTATCCCCCGGAACTTAACCTTATTCATGACTTGACATTTCATTACATCTGCCAATTATTCTTTTGTCTTAGTAGCATTATTCTTGTCAAAAACTTTGTCTTATCCTTGTTTATTTTCAAAGCCAGGCCACTGTCCATATGCCTCTATCTTTAGCCAAAGTTTTGTGCCTGTTTCTAAGGGCCTTCTAAAATAAAAGCCAAGGCATCCGCAAAGCTGCTATTTAAATCTTCTTTTTAATTTTTCATTCCTTTTATATCTCTTCGTCGCTAAGTTTCTATATAACACTTCAAAAAGTTAATCTATACAATACAAAGGTAAGGGGCAACCTTCTTGGTACCTTCTTCTTCTATATTGATAGAGTCTCTGTTAATTTTCCCTTCATCATTACCTTTACCGATTGCTATAATAAAGCTTGATTGCTTGAACATAATTTTATAGCAAAGCTAATCTGTTCTGTAATAACATGAATCTCCAGTTACATTATCAAATGCCTTTTGCTGCATCTAAAAATATCCAAACCATTTGTTTTTCGGTTAGCCTCACTAAATCCAAAGTGTCCAATATTACTTCACTATTATCTTTAAATTTGTCTCTTACCAGAATATGCATTTTGGTCAGATGAATAAAAATTATTAAATATTTTGAGTCTTGCTGCCAATATTGTGCGAAATTTGATAGTCTGCATTAATAAAGAAATGGGTCTATAATTCTCTTAATTTGATAGATGGATCAGTCTCTTCTTTGGAATAAGTGTAATGTAGCTCCTACCCATGTTTATATCTTCTTCTTATATCCATAACTGTCTATTCGATACTTCTAAGCAGAGTGAGAGGTTCAGCGGATTCTTGTAATGTTTTATTAGAATTTCTGCCAGAAGTCCATCTGGCCTGGTGCTTTCCCATTAATTTGTTTCTTAAGCTGCTTCGTTAAACTCCATCATGTTATATGCTTTCTAATATTTTTTCAGTCTCTTCGCGATCTTTGGTAAATTAGCATTCGTAAATACTTTTAACTCTTTCCTCAATTGATTTTTCTGCTCATATAATTCCCATAAAAAGTCTCGAATGATTCCTTCTTCTCTTTATTGCCCTGGCAAACGACTCTTATCATCTAGAACTGCGGTATTTCCTTATTCTTTGCCTTTCCATTTGTATGCTAACCATTTACCTGCGTTTGTTTTGCATCCTCCAAATTCTGTTTAACACTTCTAATTTTCTGTACTAATTTCTCTTTTCTCTATTGAACTCCATTTTATGTTTATTTATCCAGTTTAGGCTAATATGGGTCTTTTCTGTGCGTTTCTGTGTTCGGTTTCAAGTCGTTTATACGCATCTTCTATAGCCCTCTTGGTTCACCTTTTCCTGATGTTCCTTTTCCTTGTGTATCTATTATCAAAGCCTCTAGCACATGCCTTCATTGCTGTCCCATAATTCTGGATTGAAGTGTTCTTCCTTTTTTATGTTTTCTCTACAGAAAAGAAGCAATGCCTTTCCTCCATCCGCTGTATAAATCCTTCTCCTTTAGAATAGTATTATTTAATCGTCCATCTCCGATCTTCGTCCTTTCAAACTTCTAAATTGTCACTGGACTTGTCCAGTCTGCCCATAAGTACTTGTTCTCGAATTTATTTCTTGAATATTAGATATTAGCTTATGTGCAAGTCAAAATCATATCTATTCGGACCATGATTAAATTGTCATTGATAAAAAAGGTGTATGGTGGTTTTTTCAAACATTTTCCTTACTCTCCCATATATCTTTTAAAGTTTATTCATCTATCATTTTAAAAAAAGATTTGGGAGAATCTTCTATTGCTTCTTTGTTTTGTTTCTATATAGTCCCAGCTTATTCTCTACCCAATCCCATAAACATCTTCCCATCAAACTATATCGACATATCCAGTTCAATTATTTCATGTTGTAATTTCTTTATAAAATTCTTCTTGTTCATCATTCGGAGCATAATTTGCAAATCAGGAGTGTTTTCGTATTATTGCCATTTATTTCCACCATTAATCTTCTTCTTCTTCATCAGTTATTAAATCATTTTGCTTGCATGTCTCTCTCAAGTATATAAAAACCACTCCTCTATTCTGTACATTGAGTCAAAGAAAGTAAATATTTCCCTAAATTTTGGCTGTATCAAACAATGTTCATATTGCTTTTAATATTACTTCTAAAATATATCAAATTTAGTTCTCAATTTGGAAAAAATTTCCTTCTTTTAACAGCTGAATTAAGTCCATTTATTATCATTGCTAATCTATGTTTCTCTTCCCATGATTTATTTTTATATATTTAGGTTTGGAAGCTCTTTGTAGATCTTCGTTCACCTTTTTCTTTTAGTCTCCACTGAATCCACCTACCGAGCTGCCTTTTTCTTTTCCAGTCTCCATTGTCGTCTTGTGAATTCAGTTCAGTAAAATCTCTTTTTCCTGCCTCCTCCTCTCTTCCTTCCAAAAAATTTCTGCAATAAAATAATCTTGCTTTCTTCGGTTGATCATTCCTATGTCTCTGTTCTGCCATTGAAACATTAACCCTTCTGTATTAGCCATCATAAGTTCACCACTTTTCAATAGCATTTAGCTCAGAAATTGGTATGCTCTCATCTCTCTCACTCTTCTGGATTGCTTTAAAACACAATCTCTCTTGCCTTTGTATTTCAACGATTTCAACCACTGTAATATTTTATGCTTTTAAATGCTTTTATTTTGTGTAAATCTGATATGAACTTCTCTTAGTAGTTATTTCTCTCGCATACTTGTAAAAACTCGGTAACCTCATCGACTCTGTTCTTATAGCCAAGAATAACTGGCTCCAAATAATGCAGTCTATTGGTTTTAGAACTAAAAGGGATGCTTCCAAAAGAACCAATCCCTTGAACCCGGAAGGCGGCAAACTATCTCAAAACAGACAATTCATTCGCTACAAGCCGGCAGGAAAAAAAGTATAAAAGACCGGCGTCGCTTGACCCCAATGCCTTATCCTGAACTCCTGCTCTAAAAATAAAGACCTCTGCGGAACCCGTCTCTAACCTCGTGTTTTTCCGCACAAAAACAACTGCGGGACGAAGTGGGATCGTCCTGAACGCGAGACCGAGCACGCAGTGAGAGAAAGTCCAGGCGACAAACAAGAATGGCTGGGAACAACGCCACCGCCCGCACCTTTAAATCCCCAACGAGAGACTGGTTTCTTAATGTGCAGACCGTTTCCAGATGTACCTGAATAGCAATGAGCATGGAGGACATCTCAGAACAACGCAAAGAGAAGCCGTTCTTCAATGCACTGCGATCCGTACCGTTTCAAAATGGCCTAAACCCCTGGCGAAGGCCCTGAGACGCTTAAACAGTTAAACATGGTCCTAACTCCAGAACTACTGAAAGCTCCACTACGCACCAACGGTTGTCCCAACCTCATAAAGACGCCATGAGTTTCTACCGGAGAGACCAGAAGAAGGTGATACCGAGCTGATTTCGTACCGCTTCTCCGGACAAATAGGGCAGAGTGCAATTCGTTACAACCTCGATGAGCTATGAGAGACCGAGTGGTATGGACTAAGTGATTCAACGACACCAGAACCAAGCTAACTCGACAAGCCTAAAATAGCCTAGCTGAGCCCATCGCGGAACCACAGCCGCAAAGCGCGGAAAAATATCACCTACAATGAAACAGCACTGAACACAACCCAGAGTATGAAATAAACCTGCCACAAGAAGAAAACAATCTCCGTTACCACCCACCACGGAAGGACTATGCGAAACAGTCCGAGTCAGACGACGACAGACGACGAGTTCCACCTACTGTACCCCGCAGAAATGAGCGCGGAAAGAGATTTTGCGCAATTCGCGCTGCGAGGAAGTCACCCAAGACCCGGAATGCAGGTTCCTCGATGCCATCTGCAGAATGTTCAAGAAACGAGGCATAATCGATAAATCTGCAGAACAAAAAAAACTACAGCCCAACGAGACGCAACAAATTCCCCCCACACGAGCCCGAGCCAGTGCGAACAAGAGAAAGTGGCCCCGAACAAGCAAACCGCAAACAGAGAAATACACTCAAACTGTACAATATGGAGCCTAAAGACGAAAGCGACAATAAAAACGTAAAGAATTGAAGGAAACCGCCTGCGAAATGAAGTGGACTCCGCGCATCTTCCTGTCCATGGTCCTGAGAACACCAAAAGCAACTAGTCCCTGACATCCGACCGACAGAACTAAAAAAAGCAGCGGCTACACCAAGATCTACCGAGGGAAACTGAATCCCGGTACGTGCAGGGCCCAATTCAATCTCGTACAAACAGCATGTCATGCGTACTTCCGTTTACCATAGTCCCGATCGAACGATAACGGAGCCCTCCTGGGCCATCGAATGGTTCGCGCCTCTTGGCATCGCTGACGACAGATACACTGAGAACACAAACCGACTGGAGGAAGACCTAATCGGGAAATTCCAAGACCGTGTTCGACGGCTCACTTGGCAACTACCGGGAAACCCTATTTCTTCAGTCTAGAACCCACCAGTAGCCCCTAAAAGCACTAAAAGCCAGGCTATCTCTTGTGCTTAAAAGCAAAGTATTTGAGGAGATCATCTATATATTATTTATCTATTTACTCAGGGTGTGCTAATATCTATCTCATTTCTCTATTATATATCTATCTTCCTATTATCTACACCTCATATATCTGTATGGTCTCTAAATTCGAATCTGTCTTATCTATCTATATCTTACCCTGAACTCTATCTCTATCTATCTTTTCTCTATATTGCCGCTTGATACCCTATAGTGCCACGTAGTCCAGCACTTCTTAACATTCCCGGGAGGAAATTTTGCCGAAACTCAACCTGCACAAGCGTTATCAAGCAACTTCCAGTATGACCCGAAAACAGCAGAGCACAGACCATAGTACACTACAAAAAGGGCGTTCAGATGTAAGAGACTCCAATTGGATCAGTTGTGCCACCAGGCGTTTTTCAAAGCTCATGAATGCCTCCTAAAACGCATACAAGGAGTCATACCGATTGACAACTCCAAATCTCAGCAAAAAAAACGAAAACCAACTAAAACATAGACTTAAAAATGTACAACTAAATCAGGGAAGCTACTTAAAAGTAAAAAAAGAAAAGTGCTGCCTGGCTAAAAAGAGCTCGAATTTCTGGCTATTTAATAGACGAGAGCGTATACCACCCCACGAAAAGAAAAACTAAAGCCATAAATAACGCACCAGAATCAAAAACAAACCATTAACAAGCATTCCTGGGTCTGATAAATTTTTATAATGTTTTCCTACCAAATAAGGCTACAATAGCAAAATCCGCTTACACCGTTACTGGACAAGAAAGCAATTTGGACTCTGGGGGATACAGAAGAAAAAAAATAGCCTTTCAACAAATAAAAAGATGCTTTTTGCCCCACCAACGATGACCTGCAGCCTACAATAGAGACCTGCCCCGATCTACCCCATCTCCGCCAACATGATGTCCCACAGCCATGCAAAAAACCCATGACTGCGCGCCACGTCATCTTAACTGGGTAGGTAGAGGCTGCCGGAAAAATCAAAAAAAACCAGACTTTTTAAACTTTCGCACCAGACCAAACCAAACTCTCTATAGAAAAGGATGTCTACTGGGCCTTTGTTCGGTCAGTTATTCCAAAACAAATTGCAAAAACAAGTACTTGCATGGCCGCTATAGACGGACACCCTGGAATTTAAATGAAAAGCCTGCCGAGGAGCTATGTCTGTGGGCCCCGGGCATGATGTTGAAAAGGGAACCCTACTTACATATTGGTGTAAACTACGTGCCATAACAAATGCCAGAGAGTCAGACCCATCTCCGCCCAAAAGCACCCATAAGACTGCGGAAGTTCAACCCCTGGGTCGCGGGGATCATATGCGATTTCGCGGGCGCCTACCAAGGGAACACACGTCTGATTGTCGTGACGGCATACTCAAATTGGGCTAGTAGTGTAAAAATTATCCGTATCAACACACAGAGAAGGTTAATAAAAGCGAATTAGACAAACTTTTTGCAAAACCCAACGGACCGTCCGGAACGTACTAGTGTCCTATATAATGCGACCCACAACTAACCACCTGCTATTTCGAACAATACCTAGCCTCCCTAGTATAAGACATTGCCCTGCACAGCGCCGGCCATCCGCCTGCAACGGTTAGGCTGAAAGAAGATGGTCAGGTTTATCTCTAATTATTGGGTATATATATTTTTCTATGACAACTGGGACGTCCAATATGCAAAATATATTATCCGCGCTACTCATCTCTCCAACTATATATTATCATCTCTATATACTACAACTCGAGACAAAACCCCATCGAACTACTGGATGGAAAAACTTAATCGCATGCTGACCCGTTACATCCTTCTATTATATCTCTATCACTCCTATAAACCCCCCTTACTCGCTACACGAGTTCATAGTTTTTCAAAATTCGAGTATCTATATATATATATTTTATCTTATCTCTCTATTATGCGTTACCGGACAAATCACAGACAAACAGGCCCATATTATCCGATTAACGGAGACGAATGTCTATATATGCGGCTACATGACCAGTCTCGGGTCCTATATAATATATATATATATATCTGATAAAAACACAATTGAGTTCTTCTATATATCATATACTATACAAAACGACAAATCTATATATCTCAATATATTGAAACTCTGAAAATATAATAAAGAACCGCTTTAAAACCACCCAAAAAACAAACTAATGCCGAAAAAGACAAATGGAACCTCACTGTTGTTTGAGAAACGTTGCCGAGAGAACTCCACCTATTATATTCCCTTCTCTATCCAGCTCAACCGTGGGCCCAGATGAAACCGAGGGAGCGGCGTACAGCCGCCGGCCTGAGTGACTCTAGGCCAGCAGCATAATGCGGCCCCTCACCTTTCCAGACAGGTTACAGGGACAAGTACAGATGGAAACAACAACACCATTCCGAAACCAAGGGGTCGCAAAGACACCCACACGAATTGAACCGCGCAGGTCCATCGATCAAAAGAACCCCGCCTAACTTACGAACTACGTCAACACCCTAGGACTGAACTAAGAGGGAGGTGTTCTGTATCAAACGTACACCTAGGCTTCCATTAAAATGCATTGCTGACATTGGCTGTTAGAAGTAAAAGCGATGCTTTCAAAAAGGAACCAATCCCTGAAGCGCCGGGAACGGCAACTCAAAACAAAGTTCATTGCTACAAGCCGCAAGAAAACAAAGTATAAAAAGACTGGCGCGCTTGACAATGTCCCTATTTTCTTAACTCCTGCTAAGAAAATTACAAGACTTTGCTGTTGAACCCGGTCTACCTCGTGTTTTTCGCGACAAAAACATACTCCATCCATCATCTTCTTTTTCTGTTATTTCCAAGCTTCATCCAATATTTCTATCATTATCTCAGCTTAGATTGTCCTTTCTTCTTCCTCTATGTTTTGATAATCTGAGATAGAATCTGATCTGCTTTCATCTACCATTCCAGCATCCCACCTTTTATCGTTGTTCATCAAACAAAACTGTTTAATCGCTTCAATAATCTCCAATCTTTTTGCTCTTTGTTTATCTCTTCAATTTTTTGGAATCTCTCTTTATACCTCACCATTCATTTGCTAATATTTCTCCATCTTTCATCAGTTTTCTCTGTTCTTTTCAATATTCTCTGTTCTTTGCTCAATATTTTCTATATTCTCTTTTCAGTGGTGTCTATTTTATTTAAGATCTTGGATTCCTTGATAATCAAAATCTGCTAGAAGTCATTCTTTCTTATCTTTTCTTCTTTAAACATTGTTCTGAAATTGAATTTGTCTCCCGAGTGGGAGCGGAAGTAGAAGTGAGGAGCCAGAAGTTGTAAACTCCTACTCATTTTAAAACAATCGGATCTTCTCAAACCCTAATCTAAATATGAATAGCCAATTTAATCCAAAATGAAAAATAAAATATAAAGAGAAAAAAACCCAATAATAATAAAAAGAAAAGGAGAAAAAATTTCTTCAGGTTCTTCTTAACCTTAATCCAATCAATAATTAGGTAGAAAAAAAGGAGAAAAATATAAAGGTTTAACCATTTACACCATCTTTTTATCATTGTAGCAAATGTTTTGGATAGCTAGTGCAAAATATGGTTAAGTCCCAAGAGCAAAACTCAAAAAATAAGTTAAAATTGATTCCTATTCTCAAACATCTGAGATGTTTTGGCATTCCAAAAACAAGCTACATTCAACCCCACAATATATCCCAATATCTAGATTGATATTGTCTTCAAATGAAATGAAAATGGGTTGTTAGAAATGAAGAGACTTTTAACTATTCTTTCATGATTCAGCTCGCAAATTTAATCAACAACAATTAGTTATTATATCTTTTAGTGTAATGTAACAAGGCATCCAGCTGTTCATATTTTTAAAGATAAAAGTCGTTTATCTTATAAAGAGGTTTAACTAATCCTGACAAACATGAAACTTAGCTGCTGGCAAATGTCATCTTCCTGGTAGCTGCTCCATGCAATTATAGATATTCCATGTAACATATTGCTTGTAAATATGTGTTATACATTTATTATGAGTGCATTCTCCTCAAATTACAATTGACTCCTAATAGCTTATTAAATAGGCAGAGCCAGTTTTTCCAGAAACAACGTGCAAAAGAAGAGAAAAAGTTGATAGTGTATACCTTCAGAAGTTGCAAACTATGTTTGCATAGACAAATGCAAACAAGTTAGGTGTGCTGGATCACCTTCACTATTTAGCTTTAAAGTTAGCTTTGGAACCTCAAAAATCATTGTCAAATTTAAAAATAAAAATACTTTATTGCCAAAAGACTATTTTGCCCTTGTCTTTCTATTTCCACACTTAAAAACTACATTAGAGTGTGGGAAGTACATTTGCCTGAAAAACTGAGGGGTTGACCACAGGTTAGAAGGTAGGTAGGGGGCAGTGTATTCTGTGGGTATATGAATTTTAAATTGTTAGAAAAGAGTTAAAAGCACTGAAAGAAAATGTCTTTACCCAGTTTTGTCTTGCCCACAACACAGAACACACAACACTGTGTTTATTTTTTTTTCTTCCCTCTCTGTACTTTTAAGAACACCCCAAGGTTATAAAGGAATGTTTTAAGTTAATTTATAGAAAAAAATTCATTATTTCTTGCATTTACTATATGTTTTTAAATGGTTTTATCTGTCCATCTTTTTCTGAAGCATGTGAATCCAGTTGTTGTTTTTTTGATCTGATGTCCTCATTTTGTTATAACTGGTTTTTAATAACTGCAGAATTGATTTTTCTTCTTCCTCAAACCCTGGCTGCAGCTACCTACCCACTCCCACTCCACCTCTCCACCTCTTGCCTTTCCTGGGAGAATCACCACAAAGGGGGGAGAGGGCTTTGTTTCAGCCGTACACGGATGACTCTGCAACCTGTGGAAACAAATACCACTGACCCAGATGCTGCCTCGAGGAGACCTTCCATTCATTGAGCCAAGGAAATTGGGTTTGGTTCAGCCATCCACAGGAAAGTCATCACAGCAATCAGGGTGGAGCAGACCTTCCCAAACCTGAATGACCACTCTTATCACCAAGCCAAGCCTAATGTCACCCAGCAGACATGAAAGAGAGGACCCTGAAATTGACCAGTGAAGACTAACGAGTCTTTTCAATCCCAAAAGACATCTGTAAAGACTATGGGGGGATGGCTTAGCTTGACATTTTGGAGCATTGGAGTATTAAGGACTAGGGCCTTATGGATTATAAATATTAATTGATAGAAGACAAGACAGCATAAAAGACATTCTCAAGGATAAATATTTTCCAGCAGAATCTCATCTGCCATCATCAGGCTTCTGTACTGAGTTCGTATGTGGGTCAGGCTATCACAACCATTAGTTTTAAATTTGAGGCTAGCCTACTGCTGTGCCAGGATGGTTTTTTCTACATCCTGATTGGTTGGGAGTCTTTGGTCTGCACTTTATTGGTCTGGAGTTTCTTTTCTGATTGGTGTTTCTGGTTTTCTTTCTGTTCTCTTTTGTGGCTTTTGATTGGCTGGCAACACTGCTGTTCCTGTATTGGACGGCTTTCAGTGCAGCTTTACTCGAAGCCAGCTGCACTGCACTGCAAAGCCCTCTCTCTCTCTTTTTTTCAGTCGATTTCTCCCCTCGATTCTTCTCCTCTCTTCTCCCTTGCCCTGCCTCGCTTCCCTCCCTCCTCTCTCTTCTCTCGCTCTAATATATATATATAGGTGTATTATTATATATATATATATATCTACTATATATATAATATATACTATAATATTATTATCATATAATTATCATATATATATATATATATATAGAGCTATATATCAGACAACCCTCAGTACAAGAAGCCTGATGAGATTCTTCTGCCGAATACGTGCTACAATCCAATCTGCCATCATTCCAGGCTCATCTGTATGGATGTGGGTCCGGGTCTCACAGCTGTTGTTTAAACATTATTGAGGCACTAGCCCTATCCTGATTGGTGTGAGTTCTTGAGGTCTGTGTTTATTCGTACGTTGGCAGTTTTGTGAGCTACAGAGTGTGATTGGTGTATCTGTGGTTTCTCTGTCCTCGTTTTTTTTGTGGCTTTTGACTGACGCTGGCAACACCTCTGTTCCTGTATTTCGGGAGGCTCTCTCAGTAGCAGCATTGGCTTCGTGTGGAAAGGACGGACTGTATATATAGGAAAGCATAGGTTTGCATCTCTTGCAGTTGACCTGGTGGGGGGTGTGTTTGAGATGTGAGGCATCAGAGGGAGTCTGATTGTGCTCAGGGTGTTTGCCTGGCTGTTGTGGTGTGGAGATCTTTCTCGCTATTCCTGCATGAAGTGAGAGGCAAGGCTTAAAAGCACTACAATGAGTGGGATAAATACCCGAAGGAAGCTGAACAGCACACATGTAAAGTACCCCCCGCGAAAGCTTAAAAAACAAATCTATCTATCTATCTTATCTATCTATCTATCTATCTATCTCTTATCTATCTATCTAAGTATTCAACTTTGTTCGGGTATTTTCCCAAACGTACATTATAGTTGTTGCTTTAAAGTTGTAGCAAGCAACGTTTTGGCAGAATCTCATTGCCATCGTCAGGCTTCCTGTTAATTGTGTTTGTCTGTGAGTCAGAACTTTCACAAGCCCATTTCAGTTTAATTTGAGGCCTAGCCCTACTGCTGTGCCCAGAATGGTTTTTTTCTTTCATCCTGATTGGTTGGGAATCTTGGGTCTGTGTTTATTGATCTTGGAATTTGCTGTGTTCTGCCTTGACTGGTGTTTCTAATATCTTCTGTCTGTTTTGTGGCTTTTTTTCAATCTGATTGGATGGCAACAAATTTGTGTTCTGTATTGGAGGCTTTTTTGTGTGGTTTGGCTCCAAGTACAATGATGGCTATCATTTTATTAACGAAGCTAGGTTTCATCTGGGTGCCTGGTTTGGGTGTGTTTGAGCTGGAGTATCAGGGGGGATCTGTTTTGTGCCCAGATGGTTTGCCTGGCTTGTGGTGTGGAGATTTTTTGTTTGTGAGTGCAGGCTTTTTCCACAATAATTGAATCCTAGTGGATATCACCTGTGAGATGGAAGCAGATAAAAAAACCAACCAAAGACACACTTCCTTACTTAATTCAAATGGGCATCCAAACATACTTCGTTCTTCCTCCAACCCCCCATTTTTCTTTTTTCCACTCTTGTTCAAACTCAAAGTTAGCAATGATCCTCTGCTTCTTTTCAGAGTGATTTCTCTCTGATACATCATTAGAGGTTCTGCTTCGCTGCTTTTTCTCAAATCTTTGAACCAAGGATTTTCCTATCTTTCCACACGTTGTTATGCACCAGGGAGACACTGAACACAACAACACAACAATAACACAGCAATATAAATAATCAATATATATTCATCATGGTAGATCTAAACCATGTGGAAACTGGGGGAAGCCAAGACCATATTGCTCCCCCAGGTCTGGCCATGAGAGTCACCGTCTTTGTGATAATGGATTAGAGCGAATACGTTCTTCCATTACTTTTACTGTCTTTGTAATATTGGGTTGGAAATCATGGATGTATAACACAGCAATATGAATGATCAGAAGCACACACACACCCTTTTGTAGCTAATAACAATGTCAAAGCATACTATTTTGTAGAGCAACCTGTCCCTTACTTCAGAAAGCTGGTGTTGATCATTTTAATATTCTTTATTGTATCATTGAAACATTGGTTACCAATGAAGTTATTTAGAATATGTTATCTCGGTAGTTCATGGCTACTCCCAATGGTGTTATTCATACCACGGGAGATTTGGGTCAGAGTCCTCTGGGTAAGGCCAAGATTCTGCAGTCTCTTTATTACGTATCCAGCCTTGGGGAAGGCCATAAGTTATAATATCACCGTATCGCATACCTGAGTGTACATGTGCCACCTCCAGTAAGGTGGCATCTCCCTGTATGTATATTTCCCACACAATAACCCACTTTAAAGTTTTTCCAATAGCCATTGGTTCCTGTTGTCTGTTCGGGTCCAATTGATCAATTTCCCTCAAAATGCATACACATCTGATACTGATCTTGATTAAAAATAATCTAATCTTATGAATAACTCTTGGTATAGTTATGGTTACTCCAGGATGATGGCAATATCAAAAGTCTTATTACATTTTTCCCAATCTCCTAATGGAGCCCTCTAGTCAATTTCTTTCCCAAAAACACAATATTACGCCGTTTCCCTTAAATGAACAAAATCCTTCCTGTTATATTTTGTCTACACCATATTTTTCTGTCCCCGTGCCCTATGGTTTAGTCTGTTCTGATCAATGTGGAATTGTTGTGTAGGATTAATCCTTCACCTGTTCTTCCTGGCATGTGCATGCATACCAGCAATTGTGATGTTCAAGAATGGTGAGACCTTTAGAACACATTGTCATCCCATCAAGTCGTTCCCAAAGTCACCCACAGGTCCAACATATTGTGAATTTCTTTGATGTATTATGTAATAAGTTGCAACAAATAGTCCCTCCAGAGTTAGCCAACATTTCCATGGTGGTTTTCTGCTGGCTATTTTTCACTGTTACCTTTACGGCTGACATCCACTGGGATTGCCTTCCAAGGATTCTCAGGTTCCGGTGCTTTCTTGACTCTGCTGTAATGCGTCAAGCCCCTTTCCCGATACGGACTGCAGATTCAGTCGTCAGTAGCACACTGGGTACGGACCTTCCCAGATAGGTTGCAGTTTTTCACTTCCCAATCTTTATCAGGACCCAGTCTCCACCCTAATGTGGGTGTTGGCTACCAGCCAAAGGTGGCATTTGGCAACCAAACCAGTCCCTGTTTGTGAAAGAAACAAGCAAAGACCCAAGACAGTGCCAGCAAATATTTCCAAAGAACAAGCCTGAACTCTGGTAATGGGGATTGCCTAGTTTGGCCAAATAGGGGTCTCCCCAATCACATTTCAAAGGGAGAAACCCCTGTGGCATTCTGGACAAGTTCTGATCCTGAGCAGAGCTAAGGGAAGATTCTTTGTCCATGGCAGCATTTTCAAGTTGTAGTTGGTCAAGTGTTTCTTCAATTCCCATTCGCTTTTTCAATTTTCCACTGGATTTCAGAATGCCATGGGGTGTGTAATCCATTTCACACCCACCACCTCATCACCATTTGCAGAACTTTTGGGTGAAATGAATTCCTCTGTCTGAATCTATTGCTCATCATTCCATATTGTGGGATAATCTGTTCTAAAATAATGATCTTGGTTACTGTGGGAGCTGTGGCTCTTCTAAGTGGATAAGCCTCTACCCACCCCGTTAGTTTGATCTTTGACACAAGCAGGTATTTCCAACTCCCCCTTTTCTGGCAACTCAGTGAAATCATTTGTGCTCTCCTGAAAAGGCCAACCCACTAGGGGTCGCCAATCCCATCTCTTTCTTGCGTGGCCGCTTTCTTATTTAACTTTCAAACAAATCAACATTTCCAGCAGATGCTCTGAGCTACCGTCACATCCTCAGACTCCATAGTGAGTTTACGACATGACCAAGGCTGTTCCCCAGTCCTATCTTCATGAAACTTTCTCCAATATCACCTCATGACAAATGGGTGACACCACTTGACTCCCTCAACGTCTTCCATCCTCTCTGGGGTTTTGACACATCCCTCTTTTTTCCAACCCAAACTTTTCCCTTTTTCTCTGGCTCCCATTCCTCCCTCTCATCCTCCTTTTCAGTATTGTTATAAGATACCCATACCAATTCCTATCTCCTGCAGCTTCCTTCGCCCCATTTGTTCCGCCATTCGGTTTCACAACCTCAGTGTTTTTTCCCTTCTGATGTGCGTTCCAGGACAATTGATACTCGGCTGGGGAGTTGCAATGCCCTCTAAGGCTTTGCTCTACTAACTGGCACTTGCTCTATTTGCTTCCCATCCGCACTTGACATACCTCTTTCTTTCCAGATTTTCCCAAACGTGTGCACAACCCCCCATGCATACTGGAAATCAGTCAAATCGTTACTTCCATCCCTCAGCCAATCCAAGGCTCTGGTCCAGGGCAAGCAATTCACATTCGGGCTGACCAAGCAGACCCTTTCCTCTAACATTACTCACCTTCCTCGGTTATTATGGCAAACCAGATTTTCGCTTTCCATTTTTCCACCCTGCTAGATCCATCTATAAACCACCTCTCTCCCTTCTCCAATGGAGTCTCTTCAAGTCCTCTCTAACCTTCGTCAATGAGATCCACTTGCAATAGACAATCATGGTTTTCTGGTTCCCACGCCTGCCTTCCTCCCCTCCAAGAATTCTGCTGGATTTATAGATTCTTGTCCTGTTCCTATTACCACATCAGGACTGTTCTCAAAATGGTTTTCCATACTTCAATCTCCCTTCCCTTCGGGTCATCTCGCCAGTGGCTGAGCCAGTCTAGGCCAATCACTAGGATGTAACCTGAGATGAAGCGCTGAATACACCACCAAAGATCCCAAAGGTTAACTTTGCTCTCCATCCAACCCAAAGCATCGCTGTTGAATATAGCCACTAAGCCTGCACCCAAACGGCCCATCCTTTCACAGCCGCCTTCCAAAACCGCTTGCTTAGGACCTACCGGACTGGGTACTGTGGCCTCGCTCATGACAAAGGACTAAACCACGTTTTCCTGGAGCCAACCGCCAACCTGCAATGAAATGGTAATTCAGTTTGGCAAGGCTAAAACCCGGAGCAGTTTGACAAAGCCTTCTCAACTTTTTCCCACCGTATCACTATCTCCCCTCCCATCTATATCTCTGAGCTCTCACTCTTTCCAAGGCAACTTTTCTAATGGCAAAAACGTGCAACACTGTGAATTGGTCTACCGAATTCCTGGCAATAGTCACCCAATAAATCCCCAACGCTTTCTGCACCTCTGTCTTGTTTCTGTGAGGAGCCAAGCTGCATGATCCCCTTCAACCCTTTGCAGGGTAGCAGAGGAGCTTATATCGCTGACCGAGCTGCTGAGTTAATGTCAATTCACGCCTTTTTTTTTCACAAAGCTGAGAACGTTACTCTTTTGATGCCTTTCAATGACCCCTGCTCCTCAGCGCCCGAAGTCAGACACGGAGGCTCACAGCATAGCCGCAGCCTCTCGACACTATATTCGTCCTCACACGCCCAGTCACACAACTAAACACCAACCCAAAATTGGAATTAGGGTGATCCTTCCTCTCTCAAACGCATCAACCACTTCTTCTTACCAACGCCTGTCCCAAAAAACAAAGGGCGTTGTTATCTACCAAGAAGCTGCACATTGGCCCTGAGACTAGACGCACAGCTATGACGTCACCACTCATCCGTCCTACACTGGCAGTGTTGTCTTCACACTCTCCCAGTACTCATATCGCTATTTCACAGAGTGGCAGAATCAGTCTCGTACTAAACCCTACACGTACCAAAGAGTGCACACACCAAAGGGCATCTCTTTCAGGAGTCTACTCACAGTTAACCGAACTTGTGTGCTGTTGGGATCAGGATCCGCCCTAAGGCACACACACACACGCAGCTGAACCATGGGAGTGCTAGGAACCACCTCACACTATTCCTGTCATTGAATGCCTCCTCTAAAATCACCTAACGCGATCGTATGAGGCTTTGCACCATATCCTTTTTTGTATTAACTGGATGAGACTAGGTTAGAACTTGAACGTGACATAGTAGAGGATTCGAATCACATTGTCAATATCTGTCTAAGGACACTGTGTTGAAGCTTCAAACGCCCTTCCCTAACCTGCTTACTCAAGAATATTGTGCGAGAGTCCACAGCTTGTTACATCGGTAATGTATCTTCGAGTAGCCGAGGATACAGATACCCATCCCGTATATACAATCCCCTGGTCAAACGGCCACACGCACACTTGATGATAGATCTTCTCCTCTCATGTCTTTACCCGTTGCTTAACATACACATTGGCGAACTTCTTTCGCTTCATCAGCAGCATCAAGTCTATTCCAAAAACATGAGCCATATATACAGTCTCACTTCTAGACAAGTTATCACCACTTGAATCTGGAATATACAATATTTCGTTTCATGTATACCACTACTCATTCAATTCCCAATATCACCTCTCAACAATCATATGTACCTCTTGCGCATTTCTCAGCGAGGCCAGAGACAGTGAGAGTTGAGGAGTCCTGCTTTGACTGCCCCATGCTCTCTATCGGTACTCGCATACAGATGCGTCGCTCTTGAGGGCCTGGTGCGCAATCGACAGAGATACAGCCATTCCTGATGGGCTCACACGCAATAATATAGAGAGCTATACATGAGAGGCACGTACCCTGCGGCACTAAGTCTTGGGCCTCGAACTCCCTAATCGTAAGAGGGCAATAGCTTCATTCCAGTCGGATGTTTTGGGAATTTGCGCTCAAAAATGTCCCTCTTATCTCCGCTTGAAGCAGGTGTGTCTAACTCTGTGACTCGAGGCTGTTTGGGAACTCCGCACCTAAGCTCATGCGAGAGATATACCTACTCCTGTTGGACCTCCTCGCTAAACCGGGGTACTCCACTGACGCACGCCCGAACGGGGAGCGTCCTCCACCTCGGCCCTCGGATCTCACATCGTCTTGGGATCTTCCCTGTTTTTTCCTAACTGTCAATTCTTGGCTGACCGTTATTGCAAACAGTAGCTAAGCGCTGCATCGCCAGTATGTATGTGTGTTAACCTGAGTCTCGGCTTACAATAAACGTGTGTTGAGGAGAAGTGAGTCCTGCTCTCACACACACTGAATCATGTTAAGAAATGCTGTAGCGAAAGTCCAGTCCCTACTGTACCCCTGTCTGTGCATCATGTTATGTTCTGGGTATCTGCCAAATGCTTTGGTGATGAATTTAATCTTTCAGGAGGAGTCTGAACGGCAGGGGTTTCTGCTCCACTCCGAGTAGCTTTATTTATTGTTTGGCTTGGGTGTAACAAGCCCTTCACAAGAGCCATGAGCACAGAAAATCCCACCCAGGGACTCATCCTTTCCTTGACTCTTAATTTCAAATCTTTGCGGTTCAAGTTTTTTCCTTGAGCGGTATGGCCAATTTTAACTTCCTTCAATGATCCATTGTTTTTCATATCTCTCATGTGCTCCCTATGAGCGTTAGTTATTGTACTGTCTAATTTTGGATCCGGAAAGGAGATGAGCTTTTGTGTCTGCGGAGTCCATATGCTACCACCTGTTGCCCTGCATCGTCTCCTATTTCGCAGGGCAGCCATTCTCCGTCTTGTCCCTCCTGATGAGGTTTCCTCTCTTGCGGGTCGAAAAGGATGTCGCAGATATATGCTACATATCACCCTGGTTTCTCATGAGGTACGTGTAATTCATTGGGCCCCAGAAATTCAACTGTTCCGCCACTTCATGAGCATTCTCATGGAAGTTCTGGTAAAAGGGTCTTTTTCATCCGTAACTTGGCAGATTTTGCCACGAGTTGACATGGCCCTCTTCCTCCCTTGGCATGTCAGGGGGTCCAACCGAGATAAATGGGCCCCCTAGCCCACATCAGAGTGGTGTTTCGCGAAGGTTGGAGGGCCTGGGTTGCTTCCTCTCCACACTGCGGCGGAATCGAAAAAGCGCCAAATACAGTCGTGCCACCGAGAACACCTGTGATGCAGAGCAGATCAGGCGCAAACAACAAGTACACAAAAGCAGGAGACCAGCCGAACAGCAGCACAGCACTGCACAGTGCAGCAGCCACCCAAGGACCAGGAGCAGTGACAGGAGCACTGCAGGAGCAAGCAGGACCAGCAGCCACAGCAGGACCAGCCAGCACCAAGCAGGACGGCAGGACCAGAGCAGTGCCAGCAGAGTAAGGCCACACAGGGACCCAGCAGGATGAGGACAGCAGTTGGCAGCAGAGTAACCCACAGCAGAAGCACCCAAGCACCAGGCAGAGTGCCAGGCAGAGGTAAGCCACCAGCAGAAGCAACCAGCAGAGCAGTACCAGCAGAAGTAAGCAACCACGAAAGCACCGACCATGAAGAGCACTCAGCAGGCCCACCTCAGAACAGCATCAGCAGAAGCCCAGCACCAGAAGATCGAGCCTGGGCAGCGCAAGAACAGCCCGCAGCAGAAGCAGAGTCAGGGCCAGGGGGTGGGAGGGTGGCCCTGTCCTCTTGCAGGGGTGGCAACAAGATGGCAGAGGCTTATCCGTTTCATTCCCGCCATGGTGGTTGGGTTAATTGGCTGGCTGGCTGGCTGCTGGCTGCTGGCTGGCTGGCGCGTGGCTCGGACCCGGTCATATGATCTGGCTTGTGTCTGGTAAGTCCATGAGCTTTGCCTCGTGAATCGGTGAGCCTGCTTGGGAGCTGCTTTCCCTTTATAATCCGTGGGGCGATGCATAGCAATCCTCGCCCGCAGTGCCAGTGAACGAGTAGGGCATCACTGGCATCGCTGAGGATTCGCTCTGCATCCGCTGTCATCGCCTTCCCGGTCCTATCCGCCGTCTTGCATCTGCCTTTGTCCGGTTCTCACTCCACTTTTGCTGTGCTCCGGCCAGAACCTTGCGATTGTGCATCTGCTTACATCCCTCTTCCCGCAGCTTCTAGTGTCTCTCGTCATGACCCGCTTTCATCCCGCCTATGAGATCCTACGTCCTCCCCCTCGTCCGTTCCTTTCCATGTGTCCCGCTCTGGTTATGCAAATTCGGTGCACTTTTGAGAGTGGATAACAACAGATGTAACATTTTTCTTGTCCGCTGTGTCCTTTTTACAAACATTTTGCATCCGTCGGCCAGTGTGACAGGGCCATAACTTAGTGATTTATCCAAACAGCCATTCCCATCTTTTATTCTTAAGGCTAAGCTTTCCCAGTTCCTTTATAGGTAGTTCTTGACTTACAACAGTTTGTTTAGTGATCATTTGAACTTACAACAGCACTGAAAAAGGTGACTTAGGATTGTTTTTCACATGACCGTTGCAACATTCCCACCATCCATGTAATCAAAATTTGAATGATTGGCAACTGGTTTATATTTATGATGGTTGCAATATCCAGAGATCATGCGATCACCTTTTGCAACCTTCTGACAAGTAACATCAAAGAGGAAGTCAAATTCACTTAACCATGTGACTAACTTAACAACTGTCTTGCTTAGCAATAGAAATTTTGATCTCAATTGTGGTCATACATTGAGGACTACCTGTACTGTCTTCTCATAAGACTTAGTCTGCAGTCTCCTCATCATTCTCTTTTCTGAATATGTTCCAGTTTCTTAGAACTTTTCTTAAACTGTAGAGTCCAGCAATGCAGAAGGTGCTCTAGATCAGAGGTCTCCAACCTTGGCAACTTTAAGACTTGTGGACTCCAACTCCCAGAACTTTGCTGGCTGAGGTACTCTGGGAGTTGAAATCCACAAATCTTAAAGTTACCAAGGTTGGAGACCCCTGCTCTAGATGGCATCTGCCCAATACAGTGTAACATAAAACAGTAGCTTCCCTTCATTTTTATTAATTATTTATTGCAATATTATTATATTTCAATTATAATCTAGGGACTGGATAAAGAGCCAGATTTTTAAAATTTTCCAGAAAGTCAAGATGTTCAAGTAATCTGAAAGAAGCATCCAATAACTAATACAATTAAAAACCCACAATATAGTTAATAAAGGACATATCCTGGAATGCCATAAATGAAGGAGACAGTTGTACCTCTGGAGTAGTAAGTTCCATTATGTGAGGTAACCAATGAGAAGGCCAATTACATTTACATTTACCATTGTACATAAATGGTGAGGAGGTGGAGAGGGTTGGTAGTTTTAAATTTCTGAGCACTTATATCTCGGAGGACCTCTCATGGACTATGAATGCTAACATGCTTGTAAAGAAGGCACAGAAGAGGTTGTATTTCCTGAGAATGCTCAGGAAGATAAATCTATCTCAGTATCTACTTCTGTCCTACTACCGCAGCACCATTGAGAGTGTTCTGACATACTGCATTATTGTATGGTATGGGAGCAGCTCTGTAGCGGACAAAAAACCTCTACAGAGAATTATTAAAACTGCCCAGAATATCATTGGGCTCCAGCTACCAGCCCCGGATGACATCTTTACATCTTGCTGTTTGAGAAAGTTGCACAACATTCTCAGAGACTTTTCCCATTCTGCTTAGAATCTTTATGAATTGGTAGAAGACACAGAACAATTAAAACTTGGACCACATGTTTTCTGAATAATTTTTATCCCAGAGCTATAATCACACTTAACAATGAACTTAAGGACCACCATCAGTGAGCTGTTGGACAGTATTACTTGGTCTGTTGTGTGGATGCTTGTGTGTTTTTTGGAGGCGGGGAATTTTGGTGGGTGAGGAGGTGTTTGGGGATTGTCAAGGATGTGTGCATGTTGAGTCTATATGTACAATGACAATAAAGAATTCAATACCTGCCAACATAGCAAACCCACTCTAATTGTAATTTCATGTGTAAATGTTCTTGAGATACAGAAGGAAGAGCTTCAGCCATGGCAATGGTTGGATAAGAGGTAGATTAGCCCACAGAAGGAACATAACTATGGCAAATATCTCAGATGGGACCCTCTCTTGTTTCTTGGCCTGTAAAGACAACAGGGAAGATTTGTAACATGGTGTTAATATAATTTTAAAATGTAGTTACTTCATCTGGGTGTGCCAGAATTATCTTACCAGGCTGACAGTAATATACTGTATTTTTTGCTCCATAAAACACACACACCCCTCAAAAAAAGTCATGGTGCTGGTTCTTTGGTGAATAGCAGCTGGGCCACAGCAGCAGGATCCTTTTACAGTACTGAACCCCACCTCTTCTGTATTTGTTATTGCCTACCTCTTCTGTCTCTTTTCCACAGTGCAGAAATCAATAGGCAGAGCTGGCACATGAGAGAACACCTATCTGTGGTCCTCTCAGACTCCGTCTGATTCTTTTTTCTTGTTTTCCTCCTCTAAATCTTGGTGCATCTTATGGTCAGGTGCACCTTATAGTGTGAAAAATATGGTATTTAAAAGCTGAGCAGAATATTTTTGGGTAAGGTGGTCTCTTATATTTGGAAACTATACTTCTATTGATTCAGTTTAAAGTCATGTTTGCCTTTTTTACATCCATCCTGCATTGCTCACTGGTGTCCAGTTTCCAATCAATTATTCCAAGATCTTTTTCATGATTACTGTTAACAAGCTAGGTAACCTACAGTATATTCCATTCTTTCCACCAGTGTCAAAGAAGAACTTTGCAAGTGTCCCTTCTAAATTTCAATATTTAATTTTTAGTGCATATAATTGTACGTTTTGCATCACAACCCTATCAACTTTGTGTAATCTGCACATTTGATCAATGTTTGGTTCTTTTGCCTCTTTTGAGACATTAATAAATTGTGTAGGGTTTAGAATTTGTCGAAGCGCGGGAAATCAGGAGACAGGAGACCAGCGTAACTTCAGCTCTTTATTCAAGGTATAGNCTCACCCAATGACAGCTTTCTGAATCTCCCGCGATCAGTTCATCCAATCACGGGAGATTCCTTACTAACCAATCACCATCATGCGTCTCGGCCAATCACACTGCAGTTCATTTCAGCCAATCAGGTTAGGGTATTACAAGAATGTTAATATGTAACAGAATTGAACTTTATGGCAGTCCGTTAGGGACTACGTTCCAACTGAGGAGGATCCACTGATTTTTTTTTTTAAGCCAGATATTTGAGCCAGATTTGTATTGAGTTAATTGTTGTGCTATCCATCCCATATTTAACTAGCTTAACAATTATACTCATTAGCCTTAATATATTCCATATTCATGCATGATCTACACAAGGGAAGCCTTCTTGTAGTCTATTTGGCAGCGTGAAAACTATACTGTTCTATCAATTATCCATCTATCTGATCCTTAGCCCCTGTGCCATTTCTGAATCTTTCCTGATTGTTTCAATGATTTTTAAGCATTTTTTTTCCTTTTGTGAGTGCAGTGATTCAGTAATATGCATTTCCTTTCTTCAGTATGGGTGTATACACACACACACACACACAAACACACACACACCTCACAATCAGGAGGTAGGTAGTGGCAGATATTTCTTTCTTTGGGTACAATGAATAATTGTCTGTTGCAGACTCTGCATAGGCATCAGGAAGAGTACCTGGCCAGTAAATGCTGGAGCTGCATTCAGTCTTCCCAACTCCACTCCATTGCAAGGGATTATAGCAGGGGTGTTCAAACTTGACAGATTTAAGACTTCTGGACTTCAACTCCCTGAATTCCTCCTCCAGTCATGTTAGCTCAGGAATTCTGGGAGTTAGAGTCCACGAGTCTTAAACTTGCCAAGTTTGAAGAGCCTTGGATTGCAGGGTCATTAAAAGAAAAAAAAAAGAGAAACTTTTGGATATGATAGGAAGAGAGTAGAAATTGACTGATAACTGCTTCCTTGTTATTGAAAGACCAAATGGTCTGTTCTCCCTTCTTCCAAAGTCCTACTTCTGTAAAATTTGTACACAAAATCTCACTCAATGAGATGTCTATGTGGTATTAAAACTACCTGTGAAGAAAAGCTAAAAAAAAACCACCCATCATCACTTATGTCACTAAAGGAGCTTTAATTCAACTGAGCATGGCAATATTCTAAGGTTTACTATGACAACATCAGCATACCAAAAAACAAAAAAAGATGCCAGATGAAAATGAAATATATTTGCAGTATCAATGACTGGGAACTGCCAAAAAAAGAATATGTTTTACAGATTTATCTGTATAGCTGACAGAATGTTTACATATGTTTTGATATGGTAAAAAGCTGTGACTGAACCACACTATAGTTTTGGATTAATTTTTTGAAGTAAAAAGAAAGAGCGAGAGAGACTGTACGCAGGCATAATCATTAGTTTGCAATGACAAAGGGAAGAATAACAAAGGAAGATTGAGTTAAGTACACTTCTCCAAAGCTTCCAAAAACATGAAAACATTAGTGTACCGGTAGTCCTCAACTTATGACCACAATCAAGTCTAAAATGTTATGTTGTTAGGCAAGACATTTATTAAGTGTGTTTTGCCCCATTTTATGAATTTTCTTGCCACATTTGTTAAGATAATCATTGCAGTTGTTAAGGTAGTCACATGGTTGTCAAATAAATCTGGCTTCTTCATTGACTTTGCTTGTTAAAGGGTCTTAAAATGGGATCATCTGATCCCAGGACACTGCGACAGTCATAAATATGAACCCTACTCCAGACAGTCACCAGACGTAAAGTCCGACTACACATTCAAAACAGTGTAAGGGTATGTATGTATGTATGTATGTATGTATGTATGTATGTATGTATGTATGTATGAATACATACACCATAGTTTCACACTCACCCAAATTCATTGGTGTTAGTTCTAGAAGTTTGCATTAAAAATCAGTGGTATAATGTACAACCAATTGTAATGTCCTTTGTGTCATTGTTCTACATGGGGCTAGCCTTAAAGAGTATTTGGAAGCTACAGCTGTTGCAGAGTGGAGTAGCGCAGTCAGTTTTGGGTGGCCCAAGGGTAGCCCATTGTTCCAAAACTGGACTGGCTGCCAGTTTTTCTGGGTGCAATTCAAAATATTGGTCATCAGCTTTAAATCCCCTCATGGCTTAGGTCCAGGCTATTTGAATGACCATCTTATCCCACTTGGATTGGCCCACCACACCCGTGCCAGCAGAGAAGGCATGCTTCATTGGCCCGGGTATCCTGGGAATCTGGAGATGAGCTTTCTCTGCCATTATTCTGCCCTTTGGAACTTCTTGCCCCATGGACTGCGGCCAGCTCCAACTGTCCTGACCTTCTGCAAGAACTTAAAGATCTGGCCCTGCCAGTTGGCTGGGAATTCCAATGGGAGAGGGATTTATATGAGGGTGCCTGATAAATTAATAACATATCCCACCTCCCTTCCTGCTCATCTTATTCCCTCCTTCCCCATCTTTTAGTTAGGGTTGAGTATTTGTATTTTTTACAGTATTTTATTTGTATTGTTGTATAGTTTTAACTTTTTAATTGTTAGACACCTAGAGTAACCCTGTTGAAAGATGGGTGGCCAATACATTCATTCATTCATTTAATCAGAAAAGACACTAGATGAGCAAACAGAAAAAGAACTTAATTGGTGGACATTATTGCCTACTGAACATCTAATGGAACTAAGAATTTGAGAATGAATTCAAAACTAAGTTGTTAACTATGTAGTTCAATTCTATGCCCCACACCCCAAATAATTTCATGTTCTTTTTGTATTTTTTATTGTCCTGTTGCTTGGTAACATTTGCCAAATTCACTTGAATACATGAAACATTCTGCTTATTTTCCAATGTGATCACAATCTAGAAAAACTGCAGGACCCAGGCTTTGTGCATTACCTAAACAGATTCTCAAATGTTATCTTACTTATTCCATATCCCCGAGCCTAAAGTAATCAGTTGTAAGTCAACCAGAGAAGAAGGGACCTGACTTAGACAATAAATGTGTGTGTTTGAACAATACCTTGTGAGCCAGCTCTCCTTCAATTAAACCCACATTCTTTCAGTTGTACTGTAACAATGCTGTATTGTTCAAGACCACCAAGGACTTATTAAACAAACCTATCTTTGCAATTGCATTATTTAATAATACATTTAGGAGAGATTTTTCCACAGATCAAGGCCACCATCCAATGCAGATTTATAAATCTTTAAGTTCATGGTTTGCAATGGGTTTAAAAATAATTATAATTGTGTTGTATTATGATCCAGCTGGCCAATCTGTCGTTTTATAGTTCCTGAACCATCCAAAAGTTGCTTCCCTCCAATATTTCTGTTATAAATTCATAGCTGCACTCACTTTCATTAAAATGGAAGGAAGGAGGAATAGGTTATAGCGTAATAAAAACAATGTGCTTTTCTTTCTGTATTTTTTATAATGTAAATACTAAACATGAAGCTGAAATGCTCCATCTGTTAATAAATGTCATGTTTGGAAAGCAGTACAGTTATTAGCATGCGATTAAAAAAAGGAGGCATCAGTGCAAACTGGCAAATTTAACATCGTAATGCTATGCTACGATTTGCAAACTGGATTGTTCTGGTTACTGATTAGACCGACTGCCATAGTCTTCCTTATTACCTTTGCTTTCTGATTATAAATAATCAGTCTTAAAGTTCTCTCACGTTGGCTATAACATAATGTCAACTTGTATTTATTGCACAAGATGACCAGAGAAAAAGACACTTGATAGGAAAGTGTTGTATGATCAAAAACATCACTACTAAACTTTGATATATGATTGCAGTATAGTAGAAGAACAATCCATTTATGGTTGGCACTTCCTTTCTATTATTTTGTTAATATGGTGCTAGAAGTACGGGATAGAAGTTTGACATGTGACAATGTGAATTAACAGTTTGGCTGTTAAATATAGTTGATGGAAATAGGAATAAAGATGGGGGTGTTGTTTATTTTTGTCAAAAAAAAACCTAAGTGATTTTTATTATGAATCCAATGCATGAACTAACAGTTATCACTGAAAAGTCACTTTTATTCCATCACAACAATGTTCTTCATTATTTTTCAAAACAAAAATTAAAAAATGAATATTAGGAAGAAAATCTGCAGAAATATATGTATATTTAAGGGGGAATACAAAATGCATTATATCTGGGGAAATTGGAAAATCTGTACAGATCAAAACAATTATCTGTGTGTGTATCTAGGTGCATAGGGAGAGCAAGAGAAATGTGCATTAAGATATATTAGAAATATCACTACCAATTTTAAAATAAATTTGGTGACACAAAGTAGGAAGTTTTGCAAAAATAAGAAACTGAGAGATGCCTGAATGAACATACAGACCAATCGCTAGACCTAAATTAAACAAACTGAAGGCAAAGATTGGTATTTTATCCACAATATTGTGCTTCCTTCCAAATGACCCATATTAACTTATCTTCTGTTTTCAGGATATTAGCCTTGAAATCTTTCCACTTTCTTTTTCAATTCTTTCTGTAGAAGCAAAAGCCTTTTTTCTCATCTTCCCTAGCAGGACATTAGACAACGAACCTACAGCTATGCATTTTATGAACTTATTTTGGTGGTGGTGTTGCTAGAAACTTCATGAAATGGCAGTGCTAATGTTGGGATCAGCTTTGCAAAGCTGATCAGATGGCAGTTTTGCTGAATGGCTTGCTTTTCATCTTCCCCCATTTCATATGGAATCTCTTACTCCTGGCACCAAAGGGCCTTAAACTTCCTCGAAACCTATTACAGAAGGAATGGTAGAGAACAGATAGCAAGAGGCAAAACACTATTAATCTACTCCCTTCACTTGTCTATCTTCTTTCCCACTGCAAGTTGCTTTAAAGCCATACTTGTTGCTTTTACCATCTCATAAAATGTGTCCCTAAATCTCTTTCTGAGATAGATAAAAAGGGGGAATAGTATTTCAACCCTTGAATAAATGCTGGTGTCCAAAATAGATTGGATTTCTCTCTCCCTCTCTCTCTGTATCTGATTGCATGGTTTTCCATATTTATGCCTTTTTTATTTCCTCTTCTTTGGAGGGTTGACTTCCTGCTGTTTTACAGAACTCTTCTGTAACAGCTAAGAAATCAAAATAGCATACAATCCAATAGCTGAAAGGAATCAAAACCTAAAGAAGTGTAAATCTTTTCTGTGATTCAAAAATGTATTTCCTACTTCCAAACACATCTGCCTATCTCTGCGACTTGGTTTACATAGGATAAATACCTGTAGTGAGGCATGGCTGAGCCCATTGCATCACAAATTCCTCTCTTAGAACCCTCTGAAACCTCATACCCTACTCCTTCTCTTCCCCTGGAGTAATGACTTTGTAGTTTATGTCACCATCACTTAATTTGCAAGGGGAAACTCACATGACATCCTACCCCCAACCTCCATTGTGTGAGAAAGATAGGAACATGCCCTGCTGTCTTTCAGGTGGATAAAAAGCTATGCTAGATAGAAGTACTATCTAAGCATTGCCACATAGTCATAAAGCGTCATGGCATGTAAGATATCAGCTGTTCTTTTCCTCTCCTAGGAAACAGAAAAATATCACAAAAAAGGAAGAAAAATAAAATTTCATTAAAAAAAATAAGTTATTAAAAAAGTCACTTCTTAATTTTAAATCTTGAAAATTGTAAATAGGCATTGCTGCAGGTACTTCATGTAGAGCCACCCAATTTACAGTATATAATAGTTACTAAAAAGATCTTTTTAAAAAAAAATACAGAAATCACAGGAAGGCACAGATCTGTTATAATTCTTCCAGATTCCATAGAATTTCCCACAGGAAATATATATATTTCAGTAGATTTAAAGGGAAAGACATGTCCTGCATAGCCTGAAATATACATTCAAGATTGAAATAAATGAAATCACTGAAGGTTTTCAAAGTTACTAAAACATTGGACTTAAGCGCTCAGAAAAAAAAGAAATTAAAATATAATACAGATTTTACTAGATCTGACTTTTGGGAGTAATATTAGTAGTTATAGAAAACCTAGTACAGGTAGTCTTCAATTTACACCACTTCATTTAGTGACCATTCAAAGTTAAAATTATGAGTTAGGACCATTTTTCACACTTATGGCTATTTCAGCATCCCCATGATCATGTGATCAAATGCTTGGCAACTGATTCATATTTATGAATATGAATGGTTCATATTTATGATGGTTGTAGTGTTCCAGGGTCATGTGATCCCCTTTTGCAAGCAAACTCAATGGGGAAGCCAGATTACTTCACAACCAGGTTACTAACTTAATAACTGCGGTAATTCATTAACAACTGTGGTTAAATCTCCTTCTCAACTCCAGTCTTTCAGCAGCACTAATTCATTGGTTACATCTCACTGCACAAACACGGATGACCACAAGATAGAGTCCAATGGGTACCAAGCTTTTTATTTTTTGGTGCCATCTCTTTGCCAATATGCCAAACAGTAAACTGATAAATTTATTGTATCAAGAAATTATTTTTAAAAGCCAATATGGCAGTACAACAGAAAAGAAAAGAAAATGTAATGGGTGGAGTAAACAGAGCATTGTACACAGTGGCAGATTAAGTTTTCAATGTGCTACAATTTGGTCTGAGGTATCTACTAATCACTTAGAATGTCGCAAAGTAGTACCAATACTAGAACAGCACAGATTATATATATATATATATATATGTGTGTGTGTGTTTTTTTAAAGGCTTTCACCGCGGTTACTTACATGTGTGCTGTTCAGTTCCTTCGGTATTATCCCACGTCATTGTAGTGCTGTTAAAAGTTGTAGCAACGTTTCAAGCAGAATCTCATCTGCCATCATCAGCGCTTCTGTATGGATGTGGGTCTCACAGCTTCCTGGTTTTAAATTTGAGGCTGGTCAATTCTGATTGTTAGGAGCCTAGGTCTGTTGTTTCATTGGACTTGGAGTTTGATTGATTTGTGTTTCTGGTTTCTTCTTCGTTGTTTTGTGGCTTGATTGGCTGGCAACACCTCTGTTCTTGTGTTGGAGGCTTTCAGTGCAGCTTGGCTCTGTGTGAAAGACGGCTGCTATTATCAGCAAGCTGCTATTCATAGCAAGCTGGGTTTCACCTGGGTGCCTGGTGGGGGTGTTTGAGTTGAGGCATAAGGGAGTCTGTCTGTGCTCAGGTGCAGGTTGTGGTGGGGGGGTGTTTGAGTTGCGAGGCATGAGAGGGAGTTGTCTGTGCTCAGGTGTGGGGTGTTTGGTTGGAGGCATCAGAGGGAGTCTGTCTGTGCTCAGGTGTTTGTCTGTTTTGTGGCATGGAGATCTTTCTATTTGAGAGTGCAGGTTCCAAATGATTGACAGTCTGCTGGAATCATCTCTTCTATTCCATGCTGTCAGTCTTTTTCAATCTCTATGGCTTCTCTGATGATTCTGTGGCTGGGGTTTTCTATAGTGGCTATAGGCACCAGGCACCCAGGTGAAACCCAGCTTGCTAATAACTAAGCAGCTGTGCTAATGAAGAGCAGCCGTTCTTTCACACGGACGCCAAGCTGCCAGATGAAAAGCCTCAACACAAGAACGAGTGTTGCCAGCCAATCAAAGCACAAAACAGACAGAAGAAACAGAAACACCAATCAATCAACTCAAGTCCAATGAACACCAGACCGCAGGCTCCTAGCCAAATCAGAATTGACCAGCATCAAAATTTAAAACGCAGGAGCTGTGAGACCCACATCCATACAGAAGCTGAATGATGGCAGATAGATTCTGCTGAAATGTTGCTACCATTTAACACACTACAATGACGTGGGATAATACCCGAAGGAAGCTGAACAGCACACACACCACACACACACCACAACACACACACACACACACACACACACATTGCACACACATATATATATATATATATAATATATATAATATATATATATAATATATATATATATATTATATATATACTATATATATATATAATATA
>BHFT01053561.1:0-13810 GCA_004320025.1 Laticauda laticaudata
TTCCCCCCCCCCCAAAAAAAAAAAATTAAAAGAATTTTGTTACTGATATAGGTCAAGTGCAGGTCAAGAAAGGCTTAGCTAGGATTTTCTGTGGAAGAAGAGTAAAAAAAAGGGTCAAGATGGCAGTTGTGATTGTGTAATTGAAGCTACCATTATGAGTCTTTTGATATCTCCTCTCCATCCCCGTCCCCATGGAAGCACTTGTATTTAGCTATTGACCAGTCTAAAAGTAGCTACCGAGAACATTACATTTATTTAAGTATTCTTTCATTTATTTAATATGGCAGTTCTGGGTGTCTTGAAACATTATATGTTACATATGTTGCTGTGTTTTACATTATTTAATATAAAACATAGAAGAAACCAAACAAAACAATATGGACATCATGAACTCCATTAACAATTTGTCCCAATTTCTTTGGGATTTCCAGCTCACAAAAATACAAACAAGGTCACAATTTCCATATTTGAATTCCACTAAATATTTGAGGGAAATAAAGAGAATGTTAACTTTGTTCAGTTATATGTTATGAGGTCTTGAGAAATGGAAAAACTGGTGGCCTGGAAAAGCTCTTTGTTAAAATCAGTGGCTGAACTAAATTGATTTCTAAATAAAGGCTAGATCCACATAACATGCTTACCTGCAGTTAATTAAACTATAGTTTTCCAAATTAACCCCTTCTTCAAAGTTCACAAAACGCACTGAACTATGGAATACTCCAAGGGCCATAGGTTGCTCATATGTAATTTCAAATATATTTACTGGCTTGCGTTTGATCACAATAAATCAGTTAAGTCCTGGAAGACAGCTACTCTCTCTTCCTTTCAGCAAGAAAAATCTCACTGCAGGTTTCCATTAGGTACCCCAGCAGGAAGCTGTATATTACATTACCAACACCTGTGTAGAGTCTGACTTTAGTAATTATAGTTCAAGAGATCACAATCATGCGGGGAGAGAGAAAGAAAGAGAGAGAAATGTAGCAAGAGAAGCATCAACTGCCCCTGCTCTAGCTCTGCCAGAAGTAGCATCCTGAAATGACTTTCTCTGACCTTGTTCATCTTGCTAAAAACAAGACATTCTCCAGCCCATGTCCAAGGAGGAAGATTTAAGAGTTCCATGAGCAAATGAATAAAGAATTTCACCTGCCTCTGTCAGATGCCATTGCGAGGATGATGTGACTTCAAGAATTGCTACCTGCATTAACTTTATTTTGTTCTTTCCAATATTTTTTTCACTTATTTGATGAAGAGTCCTCAAGTAACAACTGTCATTCTTGAGCACCTTAAACAATTCTTCAAAAAAAGCACTACATACATCTTTTCCAATAACAAAGCAAAAACATACTTTGCTGAACATACAGGTCCTGTTCATGAAGAAGCATAGTCCCACTTCAACTTCCACCCATGTAGAAGCCATATTTAATCTTCATCTACACAGTGTGAAGGACTAGCAAGAGTCTAAATACAATCAAGCTCAATGTACTAAGAAACCATTTAGACGTTGATTCTGAACCTGCCGAGGTCAAAAGTAATTGAAAGAGGGATATAGGTGGCAAGACTTTCAGATATAATATTCCTTTCTCACTTGAAATATACCTCTGCAAATAAAAATACTGTTGACAAAAAATAATAAGTTTGTTTATTTATAAAAATGATTACGATTGCCTCTATTTTTCCATAAAAAATTATATAATTAATATGATCATGTACAATACATAAATGCAAGCAAAAAAGCAACAGTGTAAAAAGCAAAATTATTTAAAAGGTAAAAGAAAATGAAATGGGGGGTTACGCTAATATAGCCATAATATGGTACCCATAATATGGTGCCCTTAAATTGTTTAAGCTGCTCTGACTGTTAAAAAAAACTCAGCTATGTTCTTTCCCTTCTTGCATTCATTATACATTTACTTTTTATTCATTTTTTTAAAGCAATCCTAGACTTATAATAAAATAGCAGACAACAAGATCCTCCACTTTACATTATTTCCTATTGATATATAGAACCTTGATCAAATATTGAGGAGAGGATGTTTCCTTTATAGCTATTCTGGGACATCTGAACATACAAGAATCTTCTCCAGCAAGGGGCCACTGCTGAATTGAAGAGTTTCCCATCCAAACTTGACTGCAGCCACCTGGCTTCTTTCCAAAGTAAATTGGTAGCAAAGTCTAAAAATGTTCAGGTTATTCATGGACAGTGTTAAAAGAGAAAAATTCTGAGGATGTACTAAACCCTGTCACTTGTGGGTTGGGAATAAGATGAAGGCAACAACATGAGAAAAGTGCTACAAAGCATCTTTGTTCTGTGATGAGGTACAAATTGAAAAGGGCCTTCATATTCTGAACCACTTCATCTCACTGATTCTAGTTTTCCTGGAGTTTTGGCCTCCAAATCACCTCTTTAATTGCAAGTGTTGTAAGATGGGTAAACTTTGTACTCTTGATTTCACACAATGGATTTGAATGAGTTCCCATGAAAGACAGAAAAAGTACACCTGCTGTTTCCATGCAAAACAAAGTTTAATGAGCTATTCAATGATCTCCATAGCAGACTGCATCAGGAGTTTGTTGGGGGGCTAGGGTGGGCATGACCTGGTCATCATGGCCAACTGAGCCTGGGGCAGCAGAGGCCAGTCCCTCGCTGTCTCCAGGATGGCCCTGCAGGCCAAGTATATGGCCTATTACGGGCCAGATCCAGTCCGCAGGCTACATGTTTGACACATCTGAGCTAAGTTGAGGAGCATATAGACCAAATGCTTTTATTCCTTCTTTTTCCCCAAAATGAACTTCCATAAGTGTCTCCAGATATCTGGGTCAGTGCTAAATATCCTGTTTCAGGAACTGAAATAGTGCAATCACAAATCATTGCAAATAATTCTACTAAGGTTGGTATGCCAGTCTGATATTCTACAATTATATATAATGATTTCATGGTGCTTTGGATGACCAAGAATTAGACATTTAAAAATAATGTCTGTCCTTGCTTTTTCTGCAAAGTGTATTAATTTCCTTGACTGCCTAAAAGGCAATTATTAACACCAGTGCATTTTATAATTGGGTTTATTCTGACTTGTATGCTATTCATTAAATGCTTACGGTTAATCTTGATAAGATCCTATTTCTTGGACAAAGAAAAACTATGGCAGACTGGCACTTGGGAGAAAAGTCATGAAGGCATTGGAAAATCTGCAAAGATCAGAATTGTGCATTCCCCATGATACCCTATGGAAGCAGAAGTTAGAGTTTAAAGTAGCAGGATAGGAAGACTATTGATGCTTTTGAACTTTGGTGCTTAGTGCTCAGACTCCTGAAAATTCTGTGGACGGCCAAGAAAACAAACCAATAGATCATGAAGCAAATAAATCCACAATTCTCACTTGAGACACAAATCACACGGTTCAAATTATGTGAACACCCAGCTCTCTAGAAAAGGCTGTAATGGTGGAAAAGATAGACAGACAAAGAAGAAAAGGATGATCAACAGCAAGATGGATAGACTCGGTTATATGAGCGTTGAGAAATGCGGTTATATGAGCGTTGAGAAACATAAAGGAACAGATTAATAAATAGATCATCTTGGAGATAATCTATGTGGTCACTAAGAGTCGAAAATAATGTGATGGCACATAAGCAAATCAGTAAAGAACATTATTATGCTAATTTGTTGCACAGTCAGCAAAATGTTCAGAGTGGATTTGGCATTTTTATCCACTAATTGAGTCCTTCCCAAGGACCTGAGAAAGGCAGATGTGAAAGTTTGATAGTGTTAAAGAGTTCATTGCAGGATATAAGCCATTCCCAGTAAAACTGTCTTTTGTGGCCAGCGAAGACCAGCTGGCCAGCGCACATGCATGTACCAGAACCTAAAATCGGTGACAGCTGGCATGTCCGGAGAGATGGCTTCCATCTGGCATGCATGGCATAGGTTTGCCATTATGAGCGTAGGGCATATTGATTTCTTCAGCTTTCACTATTTTCCCCCATTTGATGGTGAACATGTCCCAACAGTGTGCAGGGTTGGATCTACTAATGCTTTACATGTTTTACAAGAACCTTCACCTGCCTCAATGGTTGGTTTGGACATGGGGAAGGAAGAATCCTTTGAAACCTCTTTACTGCCTCCTCTGCCAAGTTCCTATGAGACTTCAAGTTCTGAAGATGCTATACAGGAAGGGAGGGCAACTGTGAAGACACCGTGGAAGAAGGGGGGGCAGGCTGGGAGGGAAGGTAATGAGAGACAAGGAGAGCAGAGCCTAGGTGGGTGAAGTCAAAAGAAAAATCAGCCTGAAGTTTCTATATTGCCATAAGCAGATTAAGTCCAATTCTCCTTGAATTCCATTAACCCTTATCTAGTGACCAAATAATGTTAACAATTAGTTGACTAGATTCCTATGCATAGGCGTGAGCAATAAATCAGTTTAATTAGAACTTAATGTCTGGCCATAGGATTTGACACCTGACACCACAGAAATATAACCAGATTGCAAATAATTAAATTAACATTGAATGTTTTTCACTTTTTTCAGCAATATGTAAATTGTCCAAAAAGATTTGTGTTATTGTTCCTGTTGTCATAGAATCAGTTTTATTAACTTTCTAAATTATTTAGCATAATCTATTTTTAAATTTGAACAATTAAATGTGTTTGTGGTTATGTTTTCTGCTAGAAATATGAAAAGACAGCAATCCTATGACCTCCTTCTACAATGTGTTCTTATCTTCTTTCCCTTGCAAAAATAATTTCAGAAAAAAATAAGTCTGCTTTTGTCATCAATTTTAAAGTTGATTTGGCTGGTGGCAATGGAGCTGAGTCTATGTTGCAGCTTCCCATCATGGAATGTCTCCAGCAAATTGCTCCATTTAACTGACCTTTGCACCTACATTGTGCCACAACAATCTCAATAAAAGAACCTCCTAAATATTTGATAAGACTTTCCAATAGTTTCATTAGATTCCTTGTACAATTTGGCCAGGACATAATGTTCAAACGGATCTGCCATGGCCTTTCTGCTCTGAAGGATGGTAGGTGTTCTTTTATTTGTTTCTTAAGGACATAGTAATTGCCTCCAAAGAACTGATACCTAGAAAAATAAAAAAAATAAAAATTTTATCTGCTTGACATTTTTAATTCACTGTGACGCTGATTTATTGGGAATGATCTTTTTTTATGGAGTTGCTGAAGGGGAGGAATCATATATATCATTAAGGCATATTAAGGGGCAAACTTTCAAGAGCAATAACTTTTTCATAGGCATAAATGCAGAGGTAGAAAACCTATTCTGAATGAATAATTGTCATCCGTATTAAGAATACAGAGCTTTCTTCTGGGAAGGAAGAACGGGCTGAAGTAGAATTCCTAGGAGGAAAAGAATAGGTGTTTTGGGAAAGTCAATATCTGGATCTCTTTAAATATTTCATTTATTTATTTAATTTTGTAATTTCAACTGTTAATTGAGTCAAACTCTTCATACGACAATCATTATTTGTATTATTATTATTTTATGCTGGCTGCCACAATGTGGAACTTGAAGACCAGCAGATATCAGGCATAACAGAGCTCTGTCCTTCACTAAGTGTTTTCTACATTTAACTTGCTTTGGTCAAAACCACTTTCTGAACAATTTTCAGAAAAGAATGAATACCAAGTGTTCAAAACAGCATCGTTTTTAAAGTACGGCATTATTTCATAAAGGTCATTAGAAATTCTGGTACAATTAAAAGAAGCTGCATTTCTACTAAGAAGAAAGAAACAGCGATCGGGTTTACACATTGCCATCATGGGATTTGATGTTTGCTCTGATTTAACATATCACACTAAACTGATACCAAGGAATTCTCTGGGGCTTTAATGCCACACAAAAACCACCTTTCCCCAAGCTGGTGCCATCATTGTGTTAGGACCCAATGCCATTTTCCCAACCAACTAAAATGTTAGGATACTGCATTCTCAAACCTATGTAAACAGTACCAGGTTATAAAAACTTCTGTACAAGACTAACAGACTGGAAGTCAGACTCTCGATGCTAGTATTACCATATCGGGATGCAGCCAAGAAATGTTAAAACCATCTATTTTCTCCCATATAATTATCATCTGAATATCTGCAACACATATGGTTCCCCTATGAGTCAATAAGCTTTTGAACACAATTCAAAATGCTGAGTTTGACCTATAAAACCCTATATGATTGGCACCTTGAGCCTGTAGGACCACCTGCTTCAGGTAGGTCTTGCCCACCTTGGTTTCACATCCTATATGATTATGCTGAAGGGTTTCTCCCACAAAGGAGATTTGGAGAGGGACAGAAAATTAGTATTTCAGAACTCTCTTGAGTTTTAGAAGATTGAAAATGAAGGTATTCAGTAGATCACCTATGAGTAGAGTTCTGTTCATTGCATACCTGTTTATACTGGTTATAATGCAATTTTTGCAGTTGTCATTCTATTGAGTATTGGCTTTTAATATATATTATGTTGATTTACTGATTTATTTTGCATTGCTTTTCAATTTAAGTAGTTTAAGTTAAATTAAGACCTGAAGACTACAGTATAAGTCTTTTGAAGTGTATAAGTACACAAATTGTAGAAAATAAATGGAGATGATTGATTCTTCTCATTTCTAACAAAATATTCTCTTCTAACTTTAACATTGCTTTGGTATAAATAAACTGGAATAAAACCTTTAGTAATTGGTGCATTTAAAAAAAAGGAATCCTGCAACTTGCCTTCATTTTGTGAAATGCGGACATTATCTCAGAGTACAATTCTGAAATTTACATGAGAAAGAGCCCCATTCTGACTGGCTTCTGAATAGATTTGTGATTACACTGTTAATTTCTTGCTTTTGAAATCTGTCTCCTGTAATAAGAAAAATAGTCACAACTCTTTAACTTAGTTCCTTGTACCATGAGCCAAAAAGGGTCAAACATACTACCTTGCTGCCATGTACTCAGAAAGGTGATGTAGAAAGTAAGTAAGTAAGTAGTTAACAGATAATCAGAGTTGGAATTTTATAGGTCATCTAGTCCAACCCCCGGAAGACGGTACACCATTTCTGACAAATGGCAATCCAATCTCTTCTTGAAGGACTCAAGTGATGGAGCTCCTACAACTCTGAGGGCAAACTGTTGCATTGGTTGATTGTTCTCACTGTCAGAAAGTTTCTCCTTATTTCCAGGTTGAATCTCTCCTTGTTCAGTTTCCATCCATTCCATCCATCCATCCATCAAGTAAGTAAGTAAGTAGAAATGAATGAAAGAAAGAGAGAGAAAGAAAGAGAGAGAGAGTGAGTGAGTGCGGGTGCTGGAGGTGCATTTGGGTTCAAAACTGAGAAGGAGCATCAGTTTTTCTTCAGCTTTGTTTTCTTTGTTGGCTTCCTGTGTTTCCCATTTGCTTGCTAGCTTTCCAGAAAAGTCTTGCCAGTTGCCTTTTAATGGAATTAACAGTTATTAAAATGTTCCAAAAACGTGGCTGGCAAAAATATGGCAAATGTGTAGGCCAGCACTGCATTTACTGATCAGCCTTAATCTGATTTCACAGCATGCTTCATAGCTTTACTTCTCCATCCTAGGATTAACTCGGCTTAACTGCATACCTCACTGGAAAGCTCTTGTATGAGGACAGACAAGTAAATAATCTACTGTAAAGCACTATGGATATTATGATTATGGTTTGCAATGCCCTCCAGAGGCACAATTCCACACAATCTCAAGTAGGTTACAAATTCATCTGGCCACAGCTGAAGCTTTCCACTTCCTCACAGTGTCTAATGGTGCAATTTACTGCAACATTACAGGGCAATTTCTGCAAATCCCTGTGAGAGCATTTGCAGGAATCAGCAAACAACATCTGTCGCTATTCACTATGCTGCATCCAGCAGAATTGCAGGTATTTTTAATATTATCATCACTCAGGACCTCATGCTCTACAAATAAAAAATGACAGAAAAGTCTGGCAGCTGGAATTCCTCCCTATGCTACTGGATGCACATTAAATAAAGAGATTTGGGACTACTTGATCCTGGTTTATCTCCTTCCGAAAGAAGGGATTTAGCAGCAGTCTCCTCAGTAACATCTTTCTCTCCATTTTAAGTTGGAAGCTGTCTGCACAGGCTTGATCTCAGTGGTAACTTCACGTCTTGCTAGGCACTCAATAGCTGATCCCAGTACACCTGTTTTATCTATATTAATAGCTAACCTCCTGATACACAAAACTCTGATAATCTGTTTTCAGCATTTTCAATGTATCAGGTGAATGCTAGTAGTCCATTAGGAACTAAATGAATAAAATATTATAAACAAAATACAAAGAAAATCTTTAGGAGGGGTCAACCCCCCAAATGCATGTCTATAAGTTATATAAGCACCTGAAATTGCTAAAAAAATGCCAGGCTGATATTTATAACTGATCTGGATGGTAGTAATGCCATAGCAAATAAATACATTGTCAGGACCATTTGTACCATGATTAAATGCAAGTGAAGAAAGATCCAGAAAACCATTGCCCCACCTTAGTCAGGTGTGAGAAACATCTCGCATTTCCAAAAGACCATTTCACATAGATTTAGAAGTAAAGGGCTTCTTTATTTCAGTATATTTCAGGATGTCTGTGCACATTTCACAGCAATGAAGTTAATGAAGTTCAAGAGTTTGCAATAGCCTGGAAAATGAGTTAGAGAAGAAAGTAAGTGGATTATTTAGTAGCTGGGGAGTTCTTTTTTTCAATATTTGTTCAGGTTGTCTAATTACACAGCCTTTTCTTTTAAAAGCTCCAAAGAAAGCAGCAGGTTCTATTAATGGGATCCCATATTAAAACAATCTTCTTTGACCACAGTTGCTGAAATAAATTGCAACAGCACTGTACATATTATGTGGTAAGACAGTACCAGCGAACTACATTATAACTTAGTAAGATGGGTGAAACCAGTTTTGTGAAACAAGTATCAGGACTATTTAGTTTGTGGTAGCAGGAAGTTTCAAAAAAGTTTTTAAAATGTTCTGTAATTCACATTGTTCTAAGATGTATTGCTTTAAGGTCCAGAATACAGCCTTGAACTTTAGTTAAAATTGTATCTACACTGAGATAACTAAAAATGAACTGGTACAATGTGCTCTGGTCTTAGTAGCATGTAAACAGCACAAATGATGCTGAGAAGAACATAGTCTGCCTTTAGTTTGGCCATCCAAATATCATGTACTCCAGTCTTTAATGCATTCCACCTCACAAACTCCCTGCTGCTTGGATATGTTGAAGCAAATAAAGGACTTAGCCTTTAGGACTCCTGTGGGAAGGGAATAATAAGCAGTCCATTTGTTGTGGCCTCAGCAGCTCAGCTGCCTTCTTTTGCCATGCAGATGAAAGGAATGAAGATATCAGAAAGGTGACACTCAGCGGTGTGAGACTTGACTCTTCATTACTGACTCTTCAAGCTGTGGGATCGATTCCATTTTCCCACAGTTTATTGTAGTTCAAAGCTTGGTTAGCTTTAGCATTTCATTTTTTAAGGCTTCTTGCGCTCTTAAGACAGACATCAAAGAGAGAGTGGTATTAGAGGGGTCAATGAACCACTCGGAAATGGCAAGAGCTCTGTGAAAGTGGATTGCTCTATTCATTAAGATGTATAACAATAAGTCTTTTATGGAAAGAAGCAGCTTAGAAATAGATGAGTTTGCTAACTTCAGCAGAGGTGGCTGGATTATTAAATAGCCTGAGTTATGTTTTGCAAAGATCTATTTGTTCAATAAAAATATTCATATTTCAGTGTTCTTTGGCTGTTATTCTTATTTGCCATCATGATGTGAATCATGCTATGAAGTGATATGGACACAGAGAAAATCTTTTTGCTGGCAAGTAAAGCATGCATCAAATTCAAACGAAGCCCAGATTCAAAGGCCTTCCAGGGTGCTGGAACAAACCCAATTTTGTCAGGATTTAGAATCTCCCAAAATCCTAATCTGTAATTTCCAAGACATTAAGAGCACTGCAACAATGCTCTTAAAAATTCATTTTCCCAGTCAGGGAATGTCAGAGAGAGTATTGGAAGGATTTCAGAGCCTAGCAAATGCCCCTTCAGTTTCTGTCAACTAAATTATTATGGCTGCACAAAATTTTAAGCAATAGTTTGATTAGACAACATTATGATCAAATAACCCCTTTGATACACATTCATGAAATAAAATAGGAAACCACTTCCCATGCAGCAAATTGTGTCAGAAGGATGTAAAATACATCACAAATTTACTGAGTTTTCTGATGTTTCTGGGATTGTTACAAATGGGAATAGCAAAGAAACAGAGGAATCCATCATTTGAGGACCAAAACAAACAAGAATGGTTGAGACCGAACACCATGCCATCACTGTGGAGAAGAATGGAGAAAAAGTTGAAATCCAGTAAAAGATTCCTCAAACCAGTTTCAGTTGCACTGAATTTCACTGTGATGGTTTGTTTCTACCATTTTTTGCTAACCAACATAAAGTATTCCCAGCAAGCTGCAACCTTGGCGTCAGGCTTGCCCAGAAAAGAAGGCTACTGTCTTCATTCTTGCTATCTTTGCCTTAAAGAGTCCCTCCTTGAGGCAGATGAGTGGTCTAGAAATACAAGAATCAATCAATTTGGTCCAGGGAAATTGTTTTTTTAAATGAAACTCTTGAAGTTATGTGGCTGAAACCTAGCAGGGTTAATAATGCCTAACAATCTATGAACTTTTTTTTCATCCAGTTTTACCCCAAAATGAAGAAACTGCATGCACATTAGGTTTAAAGCAGATCTTTAAAATGCAAACTTAAATTATTCAATATTATTTGACCTTTCTGTTAATTGTTTTTCTAAATTGCATGTCATATAGCTTCTCTTATGTAGTACACTCCTATATTTTTTGCTATAATTTATTTTCATTTATTTCTGCTCAGCCACTCATAATTACCATTAATAATTTATGTACAATATATTCAGGTGTGTTCTTATGTATTTAGCACAATCTTTTCTTTTAACTTAGTACATAATATAATCCAATTACTCAGTAGGTAAGTGCTCCCTGTATTTACACCATGTTCTAGCACCATGATGACGAACCTATGGCATGTGTTGCAGAGGTGGCATGCAGAGTCCTCTCTGTGGGCACGCAAGCCATCGCCCCACTCAGCTCTGCCTCAACTGGATTTTCTGGTTTTTCTCTGAAGATGTTCCACTTCTCATCTCTGACTGGATGGTGGAGATTTCCATTCCTTGTAGACAGCTCATCTTTTGCATTATTTTAGAGAGTTGTTGAAGCCACTTTGGGGTTTATTTGTGTCGTCAGGGTCACCTAAGTAGTGCAAATGGGTATAGCACCTTAGAACTGTTGAAAGGATGGTGTTATAGACAAGAGATAGATGATGTCATATCCTCTCTCTCTGCTGAGAAAAGGATGTTCAGTTTTGACATAGATGGCCTCTTTGACTCCTCTTTCAAACCTGTAGTCCTCTCTGTCCAAAATGGGGACTTTGCTCTCTTCAAAAGAGTGGCCTTTGTCTTTTTAAATGCAGGTGGACTGCTGAAACTTGTCTGGTGGGTTTATTCTCCTATGTTGTGCCATGCATTTATGAAGTGGTTGTTTTGTTTTCCCAATGTATAGATAAGCACATGACTCACTGCATTGTATTGCATATACCACGTTGCTCAGTTTGTGTTTCTCTAAAATAATACAAATACCAGCTGTCTGCAAGGAATAGAAATCCTTCCATTCCCTACCATCCAGTCAGAGCTGGAAGCTTTTTGGATGAGAAGCAAAATGTCTTCAAAGAAAAACCAGAAAGTCCAGTTGCCTCTTGAAAAAGCACCTTTGGGACAACNAGCAAAATGTCTTCAAAGAAAAACCAGAAAGTCCAGTTGCCTCTTGAAAAAGCACCTTTGGGACAACCATGGCCTGGATGATTGAGAATCTCCATAAACAGATCAATCTCATTGTAATAAGACTAGTGACTTCAAACATCACTCCTGTTCTAGCAGTAAGCCACTATCACTTGTAACTTCAAACCCAAGAAAGGATACGAATCAGACCATGTTTCTGGATATCCATCCTTCTACTGTATGAACTATGAGATTCTCAACATGGCAATTAAAACTTGGTAAAGACTGTAAAGCTGATAGAAGTTTGCAAAAAAAAAAAAATTGCAAGCATACAAGATTCCAGAAACTGTTTTTCAGGCAAGATGATGTGAAGCCAAAAAAAATAAAATCCTGGTGGAAGTTGGATTGTGTGGAATGAAGTTGATATTTGTGCCATGGCTATACTAAGTTATATTTTTAGATAAGCAGAGGGAAAAACACATGCAGGGTGAGTTTTATCAGGTACAGAAGTAATACTGAGTTATACCAGACATTTTCTCAATGTTTTGTAGAAAGACAAAACAAGTGACTAGAAATTCAAATTTAAATAAGTTAAACTCAAAACCGGTGGTGTGATATGTGATCATGAATCCAATCACTGTTGTTTATAAGCTATTTATGTAGCAGAACATGTTTGTGAATGACACTAATTGTGACTCAGAAATCAGTATTTAGTTCAATAATGCAGATTTTTGCTAAATCTGAAAACTTGAAATTCTGTTGATAAAGATATAGATTTTATAGGGATACACGTTCTCCCTTGAACTGACTTGAATTCCTGGTGACTGCATGGAACCAAATAAATCTCCTGTCTGGTGAAATGAAATTTCACTAACACAAAGAAAATCATGATCACTTGTATTAGATTTTCCAATTCAGAGACAAGCAGTGGTGGGCTGCTGCAGATATGGACTGGTTCTACTGGTTCTAGGCCTCACAAACGATGATCAGTTGGTTCTGCCCACCCGCCTCTGCACTATTCTGTCTTATATTTCCTTCTTTTGCAGTTCAGCTGATTTGCACAGCAAAGTGAATTACTGTGCCTCAGCTGTTCTACTTACTGGGGAAGACTAGAAGATGAGTTGGAAAGGTTCAAATTGGTATTTATTGAATGTGTGCGCTCACAGAACTGGTTGTTAAACTGGTTGCAGCCCACCTCTGGAGACAGGGTCTTGATACATTTATCATTAAAGTGATCATTGTACCACAAAGGAAAATGATTTCATTTCTAATTATTGAAGCTCATGAATCTAGTAAGAAAAGAAGAGAAAAAAACTAGAACTTCCTTTTCCAAACTGGCATCAATTACACGTGCTAGATTACATTTCCATTATCCCTTAGCTGAGAATGATGGGAGTTGCAGTGCATCTAGGAAAGCCTGGACTAAAAGAAATTTCCAAACCTTGAGATGCTGTCCATGATGAAAATATTAAGAGCAACAGAATGCATTGCATTCCATTTCACAATGCAGTATTCAAAACTCTGACACAGAAAGCTGTTGAATTTTGCTGATATTCTGTTTGGCTTGCTTCATATTATATCATAAATCACCACAGCATTTTACTAAGTAGGACACCTAAAAAAGATTGGCATCTTTTTTACCTGGCACTGCCAGGCTCTACTTTTAGCCAGAAGTCATGTGTGCAAATGGATGTACTGAGCAAAACCCTGCTGCAAAAGGAAAATGGCTAATTGCCTACGTCAAGAAAAGGAATATGATCAATCTTTAATTGAAAATGATGACACATGCAAAATATAAATTCGTTCTCCTACACGATATAAGCTCCTAATTAAATATTAAATACATTTTTCTTTTTCTTCTCCTATTCTTTGTCTTACAATTTTGTGTAGAAAGCAATTAACAGTCTTGTGAACAGGTAAGCTATTAATTAATACTTTGTTCCTTATGAACTAGTTCAGATTGCTTTGATTTATTTAGTA
>BHFT01053566.1:0-34037 GCA_004320025.1 Laticauda laticaudata
AAGTGGATAACACGGACGGGGGAGGATGCAGGGCAGATGGAAACGGGAATGCGGATTGGAAGCCCAGTGGATGAAGCGGATGGGAGAGGATGGCACATTCACTAGGCTTCCGGGGACCTCCGCAAAGTGACGCGGACGGATAACAGTTCAGGATGCAGAGCGGATACACAGCGATGAAGCGGTATGTACAGCGGATGCACAGCAGATGCCACAGCGGGAAGCCTAAGCGATGCCGAGCATTTAATTGCGCATGCGGGGGAGGAATGCATTGCATCAGCCCATGGAATAATGGAAGGCAGCTCGGGAAGCCAGTCGCCATTCAGAGGAAAGACCTGCTTCCAGACACATCGACTGCCTGCCTGTCCTGCCGCATGTCTGCCTGCAAGCACTTGCTGCCAGCCTTGCTGCCAGCCTTGCTGTCTGCCTGCCTGCCAGCCTTGCTGCCAAAGCCAGTCTGCCTGCCAGCCTTGGTGCCTGCCTCCTGCCAGCCTGGTCCATGCTTGCCTGCCCAGCCTTGGTTGCCTTGCGCTGCCCAGCCTTGCCTGCCAGCCTTGGTGCCTCCTTTTGGTGCCAGCCTTCCTGAAGCCTTGGTGCCACCTTCCTGCCGCCTTGGTTCCTGGGCCTGCCTGCCAGACCTTCCTACAAGCCTTCCTGCCAGCCTTTTGGTAGCTGCCTGCCCGCCAGCCTTGGTGCCTGCCTGCCTGCCAGCCTTCCGTGCAGCCTTGGTGCTGCCTCCGCCAGACCTTCCTGCCAGCCTTGTGCCTGCCAGCTCCCGGCCAGCCAGCAACCCACAACCATTGCTGAAGCACAGCAAGCCCTCAGCCATCTGCTGCCAGCCCTTGCAAGAGGGACGGCTACCATCCCGCCCCCTGGCCATCACGTCTGGTTCTGCTGGGGCTTCTGCAGCACGGGCTCGCTCTTCTGGGGCTGGCGCTTCTGCTGCTTCTGCTTCTGGAGGAGCTGATTACAAGCGACTCCAGCACCAGCCACCTCCACAGCACCTGCACCCTTCACCCGAAGATGACGAACCAAGAGGAGTGCCAGAAGGACTCATTGCTCTTATAGCTTGTTGTTAATAAAGTCATATTTTTGATTCACCACCACTTGCTTCATTTCTTTTTTTCAATTAAAGTCTTGCTGGAATTTTAGAAATGGTTTAAGCCTTTGTCATTTCTTGTGGGATGGGTTAAGATAGCATGGGAGTGCAGGAATAACCTGTGGAATGAGCAGGATACCTTTTGGGATGGGTAATAGCTGTAGGATAGATAAACCTCCAGTGCAAGCATAGTGGGACTGTATGGTCCACCCTCAGCTGCCCACACTATGGCCCTTCATATCAATACAATGGTAAGCATGATCACACATTTGGAACATAAACACAGCTCTTATTAAATGCCCTGCTTCATTGTCGGGCCACTCAACATTACATGCACAATCTCATCAGTGTGATGAGACAGGCTGAAGGAAGCAATCCATTAAGCATCTATCATCCTGTCTTCGCCAATCCACTGCGGAGCTGGGAGTTGCACCCAGTGTTCAGGAGGTTGCGCTGCTTCTTCCCTTCACGTGAGCTCTGTTGGGACCTTGCACTCCTCAGTGTCTATCAGGTTTCGCCCTCCTCCATTTCCCCAGGCTGCCATGTCCCATTGCCTTGTGGAGGTCCGACGAGCCTGTTCTGCAAAACTGGTAGCTGGGTGCGCGATAATTGTGCAGGATGCAGCAAGCTTCCATGATCCTCCTCACGGGCTTGGCGATAGGGCTGCATAGTTGGTGAGAAAGTACCTGGAAACCTGTTGGCCAGGTATGCAAGGCGGGCTCCCACCACCCGCCTTGGCTGGGACACCTGTTAGTTGAAGATCCTCTCTTCAACGGGTGAGGAGTCTGGAAGTGTTAGGCATTCTGAGAAGTAGGTTGGTGAGGGAGAAGGCGTCATCCCCATGATGAAGTAGGGCACATCTTGTTGTCGTTGGGCAAGGTGATTTCTGGCATCTGGGAAGCCCACGATGAGGGTTGTGTTCCAGCTCCTCCTGAGGTGACTGGTGTGTATACCTGGGCATTCTTGAAGATGAGCCGTTGCCTGAAGCATCGATGTATATGAACGCTGTAGTCAGCATTGACCATGGCGAAGAGGCATGATGCTAAAGAAGCCCTTGTAATTGAAATAAGTGGGCGCCTGACTTGGCTGGAAGCTTTGCAGGCCACGTGCTTGCCATCTATGGCTCCAATGGTGTGGGGAAGTTCCACTTCTGATACCTCTGCTCTGCAACTTTCTTCCAGCCTTTCTTCTGGGGAGGGGTACTGGAGGAGCTCCTCCTTGTATTCTTTGATGATGGCCTGCACCACTTCTCTGACCACAATGCTGATGGTGTTGGGTGGCACCCTCCAGCCGTACTGCATGCTCCTGTAGGTGGTCCCTGAGGCCAGGTGGCACAGAGTGAGTGCCATCTTGAGCCCAGGTTCCAGGCTGGGCCGGAATTGGTGTTTGCCTTGGTCAACCTGGGTGTCAGCCACTGCACAACTTCGTCAAACATGGCTGGAGGCATCCTCATGAAGTTCTGGAATGCTCGGAGTGTCTTCGCTTCTGAGCTCCACCATCAGCTTGTTGTACAGTCCGTCCTCTGCTCTTCTGGTAAACCATCTTCTTACCCAGGACACTTCTTGGCCGCCTCTTTTTCTTCCTGTGAGTAGAGTTCACAGAGCCGTAGATGCTTCGCACTGTTGCAGAAGGATGGTGGCTGCCAAAAGGACTGTTTTACGATCCATGGTGGACATGACTGGATGCTGTGGAAGAGGAAGAGGCAGATGAAGGCTGCAGAGGTCTGCAGCAGGGCTGCTGGTCTGAAAGTGAGATCCAGATGTGTTGCTCCCCCTTTTATAGGCAGTATAGGTGTCCCTTTGCATCCTCTAGGGCATCCTCTAGGCATCCTCTAGACATCCTTAATATCCGAGATAGGTCCCCTCTGCGAACATTTTCCATTTAAACGCTTTTGTTCCGCTAGGCATCTGTTCTGCATCCGTTCTGCATCCGTTCTGCTTCCTCCCTGCGTCCGAGCAGATGGAGTTGCGTGGATGCGCAGCAGATGCCTAGCGGAAATAGCGGAATGCGTAACGGATGTAGAACGGATGCCTAGCGGAGCGTAGCAGATGCAGAACGGACGTATTAGATACATTTTCCGCCGCAAAAGTTTTGAGCAGCTCAAAACTTTCTCGAGTGGATTGAAACGTCAATAACGGATGCTGGACGGATAGAGAGGAAGCAAAAACAGAGGCAGTGAGTACATCGCGTTAACCAACGGATGGCAAGCTTTTTTGTCCATTTTACATCCTCTTTGCATCCGTTGGTGCAGTGTGACAGGGGCTTTAGTTGGAATGCCTATTTCATATCATGATACCCTTCAGTGTGACCAGCGGTTTTTAATGCCATTTTCTTCTTCCTTTTTGTTGATTCTACTGGAACAAAAGAGTGGAGTGTATTCATTCATTTGTTTCTTTGTTCATTTCATTTTTCTCTGAATTTCTATGTATATGAATATTTCTGCATCTGAGATTTTTTTTTTCTGAGACAGAATGTGTGCTAAATGTAGACAAAATATCTATATATAGATCAATGAATTTCACAAATGGTATACCTAATTTTACAAGTAATTAATCACTGTTATTAAATCATCATTGTCTATTATTATTATTATTATTACTATTATTATTATTATTATTATTATTATTATTATTATTATTATTATTATTAAATNCAGGTAGCACTGGAGGATATAAGCTGTTCCAAGTAGGGTGGTTTTTGTAGAATCAGGGTATTCAAGTCTGATAAATTCAGGATTCCCAAATAATGAGGCAGCCCTTTAGGTATTGTTCCAAGGGCTCCAATTACAATTGGGATAACACACAATTTCTTTTTCCAAAGTCACTCAACTTCAATTTGTAAGTCCTGATACTTTGTGATTTTTTTTCTTGCCGTGTGTCTTCCATTTGTGCATCACCAAGTATTGCAATGTCAATGAACCAAACTCTTTTCTTCTCAACTATTGTTATGTCAGGCATCTTGTGGGGCAAATGCCTGTCCGTCTGAATTCTGAAGTCCCACAAGATCTTGACTTTTTCATTCTTCAGAACCTTTTCAATCTGATGTTCCCAGTAGTTGCTACTATAATCAACTCCAAACTTTTGGCATAGTTTTCATACCAATCCATAAATGATTTTAGCACCTTGGTTATGGCGAGTAGCTAAAGTAGTCAGTTTGTGACTTTTTGCTTCATCCACTGATTAAATGGTCAATTGTTTTTATTATTATTAAAATTATTAAAATTATTATTATTATTATCATCATCATCATCATCATCATCATCATCATCATCATCATCATCAAAAAACATCAGTGTACACAGCATGCAAGATAATTGTGCTGGGTTTCGTATCACAAATCACTATTTGAACACTTCCCAAGTGTTTAGGACTGCGTGATGTATCAGTGGATTATGTGAGCAGATCTCAGTAATGTGGCCTTCTGCAGCTGACCAATGGTGATTTTGTTAGCGCCGATAGTTTTCAAGTGCTTGCCTAGGTCTTTAGGCACAGCATCCAGTGTTTATGCCAGAGTGTCTGCAGTTTGCTTTTCAAGTCCTGATATCTGGTGATTTTTTTTCAAGTTGTTTCTCATTGATTCTGTTGTCACCAGGTATGGCGATGACGACAATCCACACTTTTTTCTTTTCCACAATGATGATATCCGGGGTGTTGTGTTTCAAAACTTTATTAGTCTGTATTTGAAAGTCCCACAGTAGTTTTGCATCTTTTGGGATCTGGTTTCATAAATGGACAACTGTTAATTATGTGGAAACATGGGATTCCTACTCTTCCATTTTAGGTTAGTCCTAAATTCAGTGCCAGATACAACACACACTTACATGTACACGTACATACATAGATGTATATACATTTTATATACATAAATGTATATAAAACCAACATGAAGTGATTAAACCTTTTACCAAATAGATAATTCTGTTATTGAACTGCTCTTTCCAGTAGGATTTTTAGCTGCAGTTTTAGGAAATATCTCTTCTCTTATGTCTTAAAGTTCTTCATCTAAATTTTTGTTGCAAAGTATGCCATTGTTTTTCTCCCTACCCTACACTAGTTTGTTCTTGTTTATTACAACAAAAGAACACTATAGATTAGATAACATTTAACCCATCCCAATAAATGAGAAAGTTCTCTGCTTAAATCTTGCTCATTTGGATAATTTTTATCATGGCAAATATTCTTATACTCTCGCAGAGCAAAAGCTTTTTAGTACATCAGAAATGTGCACTAATTCAAGTCAGTACAAAAGCTTTTCATTTAGCCTGATTATGTGTGTGAGAGATTGAATTATTGTGAGATTTAATGCATTAAACTCAAGTACTTTTTTTTAGGTTGAGCTCAAACAATTCCTCAAGTCTCCATTAGTGTATTTTCTTGAAGATATTTTTTAAAGGCAATTGAAATGAAGGAAGAAAAACACTGTCTAGCTTTCCAATGACATGAAAAGTGGTAAGTATTCAAACAAGTTGCTCGAAATATGCCAAACTACACATTTTTCATGAGAGATCAAGGTAATGTAGACAAAAGTGTCTCTTTATTTCACTGAACTATTTGTAGAATCTTCTAGGAATAACATTAAGGATAATAGCAATATCTTCTCAGTTGCAGTAAATATCCCTTTCTCCCTTACCTCCTTCCCTCATTTTTAAAAGGTTTTGTGCTTCCAGCCAATTGTTTGAAAAGAGAGAAGAAAAACATTTTTTACTCTAATGATTAAAAATAAACTTCAGTAAACCTCCATCTTGCACAACACTGAGTATTTAACAGTGATAAACAATGTTTGCAGAATTATGTCCTGTTTTAGGTTAGCTTCAGCAAATGATACTAGAGGTGAATTATTAGCAGTTCATCATGGTTTTTATGCAAATGAAATTAAGAGCAAGAACACCTTTTGTGAGATACATCAAAAAGTCAAGAGATGGGATCCTTGGTGCTCAGAGAGCATGGCTGTTTTCTTGCAGAAATTTCATTATCCAACTCTCCAATTCATCATCCATACATCATTATAGGGAAGACTATAATAATTCCTCTAACTAGCCTGCTCTTTGTATTTATATTAATACCTCTGCTTTTCCAGACCTTATTCATATTAATCATTGCAGTGCGGTCTAAGGTTATCCTGTGTTTGATTTCAGGAGTAGAACCATTGTAAACAGTTTTGATATAAGGAAGATAAATTCTCAAATTAATTCAATTTCCTCCTTGTGATTTTAAACATCTCATGTACATCTGCAGTTGTCGTTATCTTTGTTTTCTTGATGTTAAGATTCAATCCTATTTTTTCACTTTTATCCTTGATTTTCCAAGATATTTGTTCCAGATCTTCCTAATTTTGTGCCAATAGTCTGAATCATTTGCATATTCAAAATAATGGAAAGAAACTGTCCTTGAAGAATAGCATGGAAGGTTCTTGCCTATAAAGTTACCAAGAGTTGGATTCGACTAAATTGTTAAAACAACAATTATTGCAGGCAGGGAAGAAAAACAAATATTGGATTAAAACCAAGGCTCAATTCTATGTACAGATCTAAGATTGGACAGGTAAAAATCTGAAGTTAAGTTTCTGTACCATAACATCCACAAAGATTTATTAAGTCTCAATAAAGGTGGTTAGGAGTACTTGATGAGCATTATCATACCAGTGGAAATTTGCATCAGGTTTTCTTCTATTTATCCCCATACAGAGGCATCTGTACAGTGGTGAAGATTAAGTGATGAACTGTGTAATATGGGACACAAATAAGAAAAAGCTGGGTTTGAAAGTGGCTTCACAATTTGATGTACCATCACTTCAATTATGATGTTTCATCATTTTATTGTTACAATGGTTAGTGTATAAGGGCTCTTATCTCACCAATCTGGTTCAGGGATGTCCAATCTCGGCAACTTCAAGACTTGTGGAATTCAACTCTCAGAATTTCCCAGCCGATTTAAGTCCACAAGTCTTAAAGTTTGCCAAGGCTGGACATCCTTGACTGACTCCTGAATCAAGATGTTCCTCCTTGCAGAATAATAAACACTCCTTTTAATGTTTGTCTCAGAACTCATTGTTGGCTTTCCCAGATAAACCAGAAAGTGAACATTAGATGAGAAATCTGCTTTATTGTTACCTCTACATTTCCCTATTTCTTTTTCTTCATTTTTCCTCACTAACCCTATACAATGTAGGAATGTCTTTGCACACATTCTGCTAGTCTGATTGCATTTGCCCTCAAATTGCTTAATTTTAAGGCATGGGGGTTCAGCTTATTTTGGGCTGATGGCCACATTTGGAGTTTTTAAATGGCATCCCAAGATCTGTTTTCTGAACAGATGTGGGCATGGCATGGAAAGGTTGCTTAATTTTAACCCATTTTACAATTTAATTAAATCTGAATGCTGCTAATATGGTTACCCTCTAGACTTTTATTTAATAACTCTTCTCTTTTGTCACTTTAAAAATGACAATTTGGCAGCATTATTTTCAAAGTGTTAGTAGGCACACCAAATAGTTAGGAAACAATTATGCAGTCTCAAAGTTTACATCTGTTGTAAACCATAACCCACAGAATTGATCCTACCTACCTTATTCTAAAGACGATATTCCATATATCCCATAAACAACAGGAAATTTGATTAAAACTAAAAATTAAACATTTTTTCTATGTATAAGGAGCCTCTAATAATACACAGAATAATGTATTAATAATGACAGTATTATCAAACTGGTCAGCACCCAGTTATGCTGCTGGGGAGAATTTATTTCATTAATATTTGTGTATTTCCTGTGCAGAAATATTTTCATGTGCATTTCATGTGATTTCAAAAGATGAATTGACTGCATTTGAATCAAAAATTATTTACATTTTCATTCAGGAGACGAACGAGACACATGTATTTAACCTTGCCACAATGTCTACTCTCAGTCTTATTCCCCCAACCTTTATCCAATGAGGCAGAAGATTCAGAGGAGGCCTCTTCACCCATCATACAGTGGTCCAAGTGGATCCAAAAGATTTGGGGACTGCTATTTTTTCCATAATTTAGCACAACTATATAGCTCAGTGGCTAAGACACTGAGCTTGTTGATCAGAAAGGTCGGCAGTTAACAATTTGAATCCCTAGCATCATGTAACAGAGTGAGCTCCTGTTACTTGTCCCAGCTTCTGCCAACCTAGCAGTTTGAAAACATGTAAACATGCAAGTAGAAAAATAGGGACCACTTTGGTGGGAAGGTAACAGGGGTCTGTGCACCTTCGGCATTTAGTCATGCTGGCCACATGACCATGGAGATATCTTCGGACAGTGCTGGCTCTTTGGCTTTGTAACGGAAATGAGCACCACCCCCTAGAGCCAGAAAAAACTAGCACGTATGTGCGAGGGGAGCCTTTACCTTTATAGCTCAGGGGTGTCAAACTCAATTTCACTGAGGGCCACATCAAGGTTGTGTTTGACCTCAGGGGGCCAGGGTGGGTGTGGTCAGGGTGGACTCCCAAGCTCCATTTCTGCCTGCGACGACCTCCTGTAACCCTCTGCCAATGAAAATGGAGCTCAGGAAAGCTGCATATGGTGCTCCCAAGCTTCATTTTTGCTGGCAGAAGTACTGCAGGCCAGTCCCTCACTGTTTCCAGGGTGGCCCTGCAGGACAGATCTAAGCACTTCATGGGCCAGATCCTTGGTGTAGCTGGTCAACAAAATTCTCCGATTGTTTTTTTTTTTTTAACCAGCTTAAGAGAAAATATGCTTCAGAAAAAAGTAAAAACTTTCAAAGACATTTTCATGGTTGAGGGGTGGTGCTCTTCCACTTTTTTATATAATGCGTGGCCCAGGTGGGTATGAATATCCTGCCTTATATTTCACCAGTGAGTTGCCCTGTCTCTGCTCTCTGGTTGCTGTGGTTTTCTTAGCATTTGTCCTGCTGAGCTGCAGGCATTGCCTGTGTTCTACTATACTTGCCCAGTTCTCACAGTTCGCAAAGTTTATCAGTGCATGATACAAGAGATTTTTTCTTTGTTTTCAGATGACTTGTTGAAGAGTCTGATGCTGATATGAGCTGCGAGGAGTGACTAGCCTGAGGTAACCCAGCTGCCTTCTATCCTTAAGGGAAGTCTCAGCCTGGGTACCCCAACATTAATCCAGCACATTATCCACTGCACCATGGCATAATTTTTTTTTGTTGTTCTATGGGTTTTTTTTCACTTGTGGTGTCACTTGTACTGGGGGAACCTTGTTCTTGTGAATCTCAGGTAAATTTGGCCACTTACTTTTTTCTGCCCAATAATTGTTGAAGAACTTTGAAATGCCACTTTTGCCTAAATGTAGCTCTGTTTCTGTGACCTGTTTTCTAATGTATCAGAATTATTTTAGAAATGTTCTGATCTAATATCCCAAAGTAGTTCTTCAAGTTCTGTTATTTTGGTAAATAATTTTTAGACATGAGTGTATTTAAAAGGTAACACTACCTCATCATTGATTACATTGTTGTTTGTGCTACTTACACACTGATAGTTCTGATTGTATTTACACTTTTGTCTATCAGATGCATTTCAAGGATTTAGGATAGTTAAATATATTTATCATTGTAACATATGCTTGTTCCAAATACTGTAATGTTTTGTAACTGATGTGTTGCAATTCCATCCATATCTGTTGTATTTTTCCAGATCTTTTGTATGGTTCCAAGTGCACAAACCATCATTGGCACTTTATTTTTCAGTCTTTCTTTGAAGGCTGTATTTCCTTATTTTGCTTTTTCTTTCTTATTGATCCTTCTATCTCCAGCTACTGTAATATCAATTATTCATACTTGTTTCTTTTGTAACTCTAGGCATGTCTAACTTATTATGGGCTAAAATTTTACTTCATTGTATTTGGAAGCACAAAACTCTTCATCTTTGATCACTTTTTCAATATTGTGATTCCACAAATCCTTCTCTTAAGAATCCAATGAATTGAAGTGGCCATTATTGTATCTCTTTGAATATTCCAGTTTGGTGATTAAGATGCTGGTCTATAAACTAAGAAACCATGAGTTCTAGTCCCACTTTGGGCATGAATTGACTACCCTGGGCCAGTCACTCTTTTTCAGCCCAACTCATTTGTCAGGGTTGCTATTGCAGGGAAAAATAAGAGGAGGAATGTGTATTAAGTACGTTCCCTGCCTTGAGTTATTTATAAAAAAATAATAAAGGAAGGATACACAATCTAAAAACAAATAAAATAATAAAGCAAAATAAAATCTCTGCAGCCATCTGATATCCATCAACATCCTCCTATTCTTCGCATCTTTGCTATTTGTTCTCATGCTGAGCTTTTTAAATTTTAGCTTTCATTACCTTTGTTTGTAACAACTGCTTTTGAACGACTGAAACGAACCCTTCCATTTCTATTGTAAATATAATTTTCCTAATTATTGACAGGGTTTTCATTATTTCAGCATGCTTTGGATTTTGTTAATGTACTGACCATGTGGCTTCTTCTGTCAGCTTTGCCTTATCATCATCAGTTACTTATCCTTATATACTTCATTTATTTCACTGCTTTTAAATATATTGTCTTTTATCAGTTCATTTAGAATATCTTCTTGACTACTCTTAGCATATTCAGCCAGAGCTTCTTTCTTTGCAGACTTGCAGTATCCCATGTCCACCTTCACTATGAGTTGTTGTTGATATTGTTGTTATTATTCCAAATCAAGTCATTGCAATATGAGTTTCTCTTGTAAGAAAGTAATGGATTAAAATCTACCACGTTGATCCAGTATGAGTTGATAATTTTCAACTTCCCACTCTCGGGCTGAAAGAAAATGAATGATTGTCCAAAGTCACACAGCTGACTTCCATGCCTAAAAAATAACTGATTCTCTTCATTCTTTGTCTACCACTATAACCATTATACCACATTCCTGGTCACATACTTACCTACCTACCTACCTACCTACCTATTCTTTTTAGTTTAGAGAAGATTTGATCTCTGGGGAGAAAATGATGATTTGTGATTTGTAAGACAATATGGGGTGGGACAATGTGGGGTGGGACAATGGATATTTGAGGAATAATTGGACTTTATAAATCCAAAATTTTGTAAAGAAACATTTCATAAATACATCTTCTTTCACAGAGCCAAATAACTAAATAGCTGAAATGTCAATGATGTTTTTAATCTACACCTAACATAAGTTTTCTACTTGGTCCACCACTCCTTGATATTAGTGTGTTTATTACACATTCAGAGATGTCTCCCACAAAGAATCAAAGGGCAATTAATCTTCCAACTAATCAGGACAGACATGAATAACTGAGCTAAGCATTAAAATTTCATGCTGAGGATAGTTCTTGATTTTGAGCATGTGGAGGAAACCCAGAGGACATAATATCCATAATATGTCAACCATGTCAAAAAGATTTTTTTTTCAAAATAAAACATAAGGGAATCTGTAAATGGCTGCAGTCAAGTAAAGTCACCCAGGTTGAAATTGTTGTGACAATTGTACTAGCAAAACCTCTTTTCCTCTAGATACTGTCAGTGTTTCATTTGATAAAAACCATTTGAGTGACACTGTCATTTTTCTATCCTTCGGGTTCTTCCATCTGGTTCTTATTCATTCCATGACCAGAAATAAAACAAAAAGATAGAATCTCAAAATGCTGCTAATAAATTATCTTGCAAAGCAGAGGATAAGGCACAATTCAGTATGCCTAAATTCTCTTCTTCTATCAATATTAAATGTATATGCAAATAAATGTCAAACACCATAATTCTAATTTTAGCCAAGAGTACCCTAATAAATTAAAAATCCTAGTGTAATCAATTCATACTTTTTTTTTTACAATAGCAATATCAATTTGTGGTGAAGTAGGAATATCAAGCATGCTCAGAATAGGAATTCACATCTGTGCTTTATTATCCAGCATGTGACACAGACTCCTTAAACTAGACTTGATGCCTCCAGGCTGGCTCACATTTGACAATAAATGGTTGGCAGAGAAGGTTTCCTTTCCTTTCCAATTGGAGACATTCTCTCCAAGCTCACACTGAACATTATTTTACCTTTGAATCAATGTAGTTGGACTTGGGAACTCTGTTTACAATACAATAAACCATGATCCAAAATTGTAATATATAATATACTGAGGGAATCTCCAGAAATAAATTTCCTTCTGTCCTTCCTTCCTTCCTTCCTTCCTTCCTTCCTTCCTTCCTTCCTTCCTTCCTTCCTTCCTTCCTTCCCTCTTCCTTCCTTCTTTCTTTCCATATTTAGATTTCAGGAAGCCATGAAATAAGTAGAAACAAAATCTTTTTTTAACCTTTGATGTAACTGCAAATGTCTTTATTTGAAAAGATTTCCTTTAAGATTCTAAGATCTACTGGTGGCATAGAACATTAGCCCCATTCTTGAAAGTTTCTCATTTTATAAGTCTTTTGGGCATTTAAAAGATTCAAACATTTTTCTTTTGTATCCACAACACAAAGCTTTCTCTTTGGCCATGCTTCACTAGGGACCCAAACAACCTCTTGATGTTCATTTTCACTATTTCACTATTGTTGTTCTCTTCTTGGGAACACTGAAAGGGTAAACCCTTGGGGACTTTTTTTTAGACCTGGTGATTGTCATTTTTCTCTTTTCAAAGACAGCTGTTAACTGGACAGCTAATGGGTTCTTGCCTTTTGAAATAGGCACACCATAATGGAATATTTAAGGTTACTTGCATTACCCTCGAGTGGTTTACATTTTTTTCCTCCTCTCTTTTTCTTTTAATGAAACAGGAGGCTATATTATTAGAAAATGTTGTCAATCTCAAAAGAAGCAATTGTATAAAAATATTTTTTTGAATAGCCTGCTGAAGCTGCAAATTAAATAGAAAGAAAAGAAAAAGCTGAAATCTTGAGAGTGAATGGCTGCAGTTCCAGGACTCTTAGTGACTCCTTAGTGATTCCTGAAAAAAGGTGGCTTAGGTGAAGAAAATTTATCGCACTTTCAGTTCATGTTTGAGAAATGCCTGTGATAGATTCTATAACACCAGCCAACCTATTTTCCAATCAGGAAACACATTTGGGAAAGCATCAGCTTACCACTGTGGGAAGCAACTTCAGTGTTCCTGGGCAGTGTGTATCTAACCAGAGTAAGGATTTGTGAAGCAGTGCCTTGTAACTTTAACAGAAATAGAGTTTAGTGTAGGAAATACAAGAAGATGGGCAATGGATATCCGTTTGGTGGTCAAGATAGGCAAAGGGGTTGGGAAAGAGAGTTTGAGATAAGCGGCATGCAGATTTGATCATTAAACAAATAAACATTGTAGTATGAGTCTTGTCCCTTTCTCAAGATGTTGCATACATATAAGTTTTCTGGAAAACTGATGTTCTGACAAAGCTATTGGATTCTGCAAAAGCCTTTGAATAGATGAATGTCTAGCAACTATCTAACTATATCTTTTCAGGTAAGAGTCAAGAGGGCCAGTGCCTACAAAAATGAAGGAAAGAAGCACCCAGAGATTAATGTCGCACAGAAAAAAATCAGGTCAATTAAGATATAAAAAGGGAATAGGGAAAAGTTCTATTTTATCTGGACCTCACTGCATGTCATATTCAGTAGGATGTGACATATTGTCTATCAGAATAACAAAGTTGGAAGGAACCTTTGATGTTTTCTAGTCCAACCTGCTGCTGAAGCAGGAAACCCTACACCATTTCAGACAAATTGTTGTCCAATCCCAGGGCAATGGAACACTTCCAACCATTTGGAATAAAAGCATCAAGAATCATCAAGAGCAATAGTTGCTTATCTTTAGTCTTGGTTCAGCTGTTTTTGGAAGCATCCATTTGTTTTTCACTGCTGTGACTTGTAACTTTCCCTCTTCAAAGTGGTCAAAACATCAAAAGGTAATTACACCATCAAAACAAAGAAGAATTTTTCATACATCATATAATTAACTTGTGGAAATTGCTGGAATAAAAAGCTATTATAGTGATTTGGAATAGGGAAATTAAACCAACCCCTAAGGAACATTTTAATCCTGATTGTTCAGTTGGATGATTTGGTGAATTATCTGGTAACTTTCCTCAGTAAAAAGACAGAAACAGTACATAGAAAGAAACTAAAATAGGTAGGTTTTATTTAAGAAATAATATTGGGTTAGGAAAGTCTGAGTTAGGTAAGTTTTCTAAAGTTCTCTTCCATTATGGAGGGAAAATCAGTCTGGTGAGAACTGAATTATGAAAGAGAAAAGGACTGAAGCTAGAAAGTAAGAAAATTATAAAGGCTTCGGGAGCATGAATCTTACAGGAGGCTATTTAGAAAAGAAAAATAGATATATCCAATTTGGTTTTATTTCATTATATCTCAAATTTAGGACTCTGGATAGCTGACAACACTTTAAAACTAGGCAAACAATATAAAACAGCATAAATACAATAATCAGCTAAGGTTAAAAAAAAACATCACCACGAATTAACAAAACTATTGCATGAGTTCTGCCATATATCTAGAATCCCAAGCCTGATGACAGAAGCACATCTTAAAGGTCTTCCTAAATCAGCTATGAATACAGAGGTCTCTGTAAACTATCTCCACATCTAATGCTCCTTCAGGTCAATATGTACTGAAATGCAGGAAGCTAGTTAATGCAAAGCTGAAGTCTGCCAAATTTAGATTTTGTTAAATTAATGGTTGTACAAGAGCTTTTCTACTTTTGATGTCATTTTGCATTATTTGCTTCCAAATAATAAGTAGTAGGACACTTCTGCTGAACTGTGGGAACCTCCAATGTATTTTACTCTGTGAGAGAATCTTGCTTGGATGATGCCAGTGATTGTAACCATGGACACATTGAGCAAACAACTTCTGATAGTATGAAGGTGGTATCCCACATGGTATGTGAGGGTTATAGTCAAAAATCTAGTTTCTATCAAGTTCTGGGATAGATTTTAATTTTTTAGGGATATAATATGGGGTTTAATTTTTTCAAGGCTTTTGCTCCTAGAAGAACTTTTCAACTTCCCTTAAAATACAAAAGGGCTCAAGGTGTTTGGTTTACCTGGACCTGAAAAACAAGTTTTCCATATATGTGTCTTATGTTAATACAGGTGAAACTCAAAAAATTAGAATATCATGCAAACCTTCATTTATTTCAGTAATGCAACTTAAAAGGTGAAACTAATATATGAGATAGACTCATTACATGTAAAGTAAGATAGTTCAAGCTGTGATGTGGCATAATTGAGATGATAATGGCTTACAGCTCTTGAAAACCCCAAATCCACAATCTCAGAAAATTAGAATATTGTGAAAAGGTTCAATATTCTAGGCTCAAAGTTTGTCACTCTAATCTGCAATCAAACCATAACACCTGCAAAGGGTTCCTGAGCCTTTAACTGATCTCTCAGTCTGGTTTAGTAGGAATCACAATCATGGGAAAGATTGCTGACCTGACAGTTTGTGCAGAAAACCGTTATTGACACCCTCCATGAGGAGGGAAAGCCTCAAAAGGTAATTGCAAAAGAAGTTGGATGTTCCCAAAAGTGCTGTGTCAAAGCACATCAATAGAAAGTTATGTGGAAGGGAAAAGTGGAAGAAAAAGGTTCACAAGCAACAGGGATGACCACAGCCTGGAGAGAAAAGGCCATTCAAAAGTGTTGGGGGGACTTTCACAAAGGAGTGGACTGAGGCTGGAGTCAGTGCATCAAGAGCCACCACACAGAGACAGATCCTGGACATGGCTTAAATGTCATATTCCTCTTGTCAAGCTTGCTCCTGAAAAAACAAACAACGTCAGACATGTTCTTACCTGGGTTAAAAAAAACAGAACTGGTCTGTTGCTCAGTGGTCTAAAGTACTCTTTTTGATGAGAGCAACTTCTGCATCTCATTTTGGAAACTAAGGACCCAGAGTCTGGAGGAAGAATGGAGAGGCCACACACTGCAAAATGCTTGAAGTCCAGTGTGAAGTTCCACAGTCTGTGTTGTCATCTGCTGGTGTTGGTCCACTGTGCTTCATTAAGTCCAGGGTCAACGCAGCCATCGACCAGAAGATTTTGGAGCACTTCATGCTTCCTTCCAACAGATGAGCTTTATGGGGATGCTGACTTCATTTTCCAGCAGGACTTGGCATCTTCCCACACTGCCAAAAGCACCAAAACCTGGTTAGTGACCATGGGATTATTGTGCTTGATTGGTCAGCAAACTTGCCTGACCTGAACTCACAGAGAATCTAAGGGGCATTGCCCAAGAGAAGAGATGAGAGACATGAGACTGAACAATGCAGAGAGCTGAAGGCCGCTCTTGAAGCATCCTGGTCTTCCATAACACCTCAGCAGTGCCACAGCTGATAGCTTCCATGCCACGCTGCATTGAGGCAGTAACTGCTGCAAAGGGGCCCAACCAAGTACTGAGGCATATACATGCTTAGACTTTTCAAGAGGTCCAATATTGTTCTATGTACAATCCCTGTTTTGTTGATTGTATGTAATATTCTAATTTTCTGAAGATTGTGGATTTGGGGTTTTCATGAGCTGTAAGCCATATCATCACAATTATGACAAATCATGGCTTGAACTGTCTTGCTTTGCATGTAATGAGTCTTTCTCATATATGTAGTTTCACTTTCACCTTTTAAGTTGCATTACTGAAATAAATGAACTTTTGCATGATATTCTAATTTTTTGAGTTTCACCTGTAAGTTATGAAAGTTTTTAAGTCCTGAGAACTAAATTGAACCTCATGCTGAAAATGAGTGTAGTTTTGAACCTTAGATGTTGAATCTGGAGAGAAAAAAAATACTCTCAGTCCTGCTTATGGACTTACTGTTGTAGAAAATCCATGTGCATAAACATCGTAGAAATCAGAAAGAATGTATATGTTAGTCTGCTCCTTGGTTTAATTCTGTAGGATGCTTCTTAAATTCATAGAATATACTTCATAATCAAATCAATGTACTGTCAACAATTCAGCTTTAGGTTTCTCAACAGGGCAGATGTGCAATTAATTAAGCTAGTTGCTTTGTTCGTTATGCAGCCAACATACAGTTTGCTATGATTCTATAGATACCATAACAAGCAATTGATTGGGCACATCCATGCTGATGGTTTAGTGCCTCTATCAAAAAAGAGAGAAGTGCCTACAAAATTAAAGTTTCAGATAACCCTATTCCAGTATAAGATACTTTCTAAAAAGTGGATAATTCTAGCTTGGATTATGGGCTGACTTCCATTAAATAAAAAGTCTAAACAGCTCATTTGAACTGTTTTTTTTCCTGGAAATTGGAAGATTATTTATTTTTTTTCACAAATAAATTATGTGCACAGTTTCCAATGAGGGAATAGTATGTCATCTAGTTTAAGATTATCAAAGGAGCATAATATTTTTAATATGAATTATACACATCAAAGCTTGCTTTCAGAAGCAAAAAAAGAGAGACTAGCGAATGTCAATCATTAGAGTTTTCTAAGGATCATTTCCTTTGACACTGTGATCAAAAGTAAGATAGGAAATGTCATTTCATTTAGAAGGAAATTAATTTAGAGAGCACAATCTCCAGTGTCTTTTACTTAAAGCTGAAATTAGAAAAGACAAATCTTAAAGTATGAGAAACGTCAATGCTTTTGTCAGATGCATTTCAGAATATGAATAAGGATGTGAACCTGATTGTTTCTGTAAGTCACTGGCACTCTTTTTCTTTTATTTAAAAATTTATTAAATCCTTGATATAGCTGCCCATTTTCTAATCAATTCTGGGAGGATTTGAAGAGCACATTAACGCTAAAGTGTACCTTTGCATCTCTTGAGTATTTTTATAGCTAAGTTTTATCAAGTAAGTTTCACTGAACATGAAAGTTATGTTGAGATTTCACATCTTCTCTGCAATCATATAAGAATCAGAGGATCTGAAGAGCCTTATGTCCCCATTCGTACTCGTCCATTCCTTTTGCATCAGAAGAAGAGGTCTTCTATAGATCCCAACCGCTGAAGAAGAGGGCAAGAAGACCTCATCCCCATGCTGTCTACCTCTTAGTTTTGTTTTTTACATAGATTTAATACAGTTGAATATTTGAACATTTTTTTTTTACTTTTGTGATTTGTTTTTATAATCTGTAAGCCACCCAGAGTCACCTTATAGGGGCTATGGGGGGCATAAAAATTTAAGAAATAGCAATAATACTTATACCCTTCACAGTGTTTTTACAACCCTCTCTAAGCAGTTTACAGAGTCACCCTCTTGCCCCCAACAATCTGGGTCCTCATTTTACAAACCTCAGGAGGTGGGAAGGCTGAATCAAACATGAGCCTGGTGAGATTCGATTTGCCAAACTGCAGGCAGTTGGCTATCAGCAGAAGTAGCCTGGAGTACAGCATTCTAACTAACCATTGCACCACTGAGGTTCTTATAAAAAAAATAAAAATAAACTTTCTCAGCACAGATTCTATTCTATTTATTTATTTGTCAAAAGCTTACAATATGATAGAAATAAGAATAAACATAAGTTTAAATATAAGAAATAGGAACTAATAATTGGGGACAATAGGACGGGGACGGTAGACTTGATTGTACGCTTATGCACGCCCCCTCACAGACCTCTTAGGAATGGGGTGAGATCAACAGAGGTTAGTTTGAGGGTAAAGAAGTGCAGGGTTTGAGCAGGTGACAACAAAATCAGATAGTGAGTTCCAGACATTGACCACTCTGTTGCTGAAATCGTACTTCCTGCAATCAAGTTTGGATGAGGCCACTATAACATGTGGAAGAGAACTACCATTAACATCCTTCCAATGGTAATAAGTATAACATATAACAGAAAGACTCAGAAGACATACAATGAAATATTTTTCAAGTAAACAACAGGTGGTAGAAGAAAAAGAAGACATCACTGAAGTTGTTCCTTTCTTTTTTTTTGGTGTGGGGGAGGAACTTCCTAGAATGTCCAAGACATTCTCTTTTAAAGGACAGAAGCTCAGTTAATACATTATTTTTGTGAATAGCTACATGTTCAGGATCACAAAAGTATGAGTTCAGTAACAGTGGGAAGAGATCTCCATGTCCTGTTTGGAGGGTTCTCCGAGCATTATTTTAGTGAGAGAAGTGTTGGCCCAATCCAGTCAAGCTATTAAGGTGAGACATGGGATATCTCTTTGTGCTTGTATGCACCCTTCTACATGCACAGATCAATTAGTGTAAAAGATAGTCTATGTGCACAAAAAAATATAATTTATAGACTTTTCCCCACTTTTCCTGTTTTGTTTTGACTCTTTTTTTCTTTTCTATTTTTTTTTTTTGCATATGCTTTTCATATAGAATCATCCACATGCTATTGTAAGGAAAATATTTACACTAATGGGCCTTTGCTGCCTATACCAGATATACTGTTTAACATGCTAAACCAACACTTGAATACCTGCCTAAAATTTATATGAGAGCACAGCTCTGTTTTCACAGCATCTTCGAAAAAGCTTTCTTAATCTACTGGAGAAGATTACCTGGGAACAACAGAGAGGAGGATCACTGAAAACTACAATGAAGGGTTCCAAAAGTGAGAGCTCAGGAAGACTTTCATATCAAACCACTGAAATATCACTGGAACTCTTACATCTTAGTATCGACTCCTATGCTAAACGTGTTCATTGATATGGTCTTTAGGAAATGCTTGCAACAAACATAATATTATTCTTTCGAAAGAGTCAAGTTACTATCATCACCTGAATTAGTTGGGCAGATGTTTTCGATTTCAATATATATTTTTCTACAAGGAAAATTAAATCCCCAATATATCATCTTCAGGTTTCAAAGGATTAACAGAGTATATTATCTAAACTTTAAAATGATCAGAATATTATATGTACTAAGGAATAGCAGGACTAATATCATTTGTATTCAGCTAAGTCTGGTCATCAGGTTGGGGAATTAAAAAAAATAGTCAAAATCTCAGATGGCTTACAACTAATTAAGAATTAAACAGAGTTTTTAAGAAGGTTTGAAGAGTAATTTATAGTACACAGAGAAAGATTAATCAACTGAGACAGTTGATTAGGAATCCTGGGGATAAAAGGTCATGAAAAAATACATTAATTCAATTGAGTTGATTTTTAATGAGGATTAAAATGTGTACTCATACAGGCTGTAAAATATTTTATAGGTTTTAAGAGTATAAACTATACCACATCATTTATACTTATGCAGTTCAAGACTTGTTCATATGCTTACTTGATGAAGGAATGTACAGACGTATTAACCATCTCTTGTACTCTATTCCAGCAATAAAGAGTGGTTCAGTAAATCTGAAAGGTCAGTAATTTGTAGATCACAAGCATCCATGGCCAGATCGGAACAATCATAATCGTCACCAATATTGCATACCAAACTGTCGATTGTTTTTCTGCTGGGAAAGTCAGCAGAAAGATGAGGAATATGATTAGGAGATTGTTAGGAGAAAGGCTGAAACAATGTCCTTGGTCAAGATTGCTACTTCCATCTCTGAGTAATAGTTGAAATCATCGATCTGTTCAGGGATACTTAAGAGGAAAACAACAAGGTTGTACTTGCCTCTTTCTTCTTGGTGATTTATTCAACTCCACTATGAGGAAGGAGGGATAATTAATATGCAAAACTATGTATAGCCTTTGGATTCTTGTTTCACAAATCAGCAACCAGAACCTGAAAAGCTTGCTTACCTGAAACAAGTGATAGAAATTACTCAAAATGTTGACTTCAGCACTGGAAAGATGAAACTAATCTGCACTGAATACTGGAAAGACCAAATGAAAAATAGAAAAGAAACACAGCAAGGCAAAGCATTACATGGTCAGTACATTAAAAAAAAATGCAGGCAAACTAGATAACAACAATACCTGGCAATGACTAAGAGCAGGAAAATTGAAGAAAGAGCAAGAATTTAATTCTGGCTGCACAAAACCAAGCCTTAAGAATAAATGCACACAAAGCCAAAACTGAGAAGACAGGAACAGACAGCAAGTGCTGCCCCTGCAAAGAAGCTAAATAAACAGTAACCACCTGGTTTATTGCTACAAGAGAATCACACAGACTACACATAATAATACACAATCTAGCAACGATGGTGCATTAGAAGATCTGCAAAGAATACCATTGGCCTGCAAGCAATAGCTAGTGGGACCACAGAAAATGGCAAACTAATAGAAAACAAAGAATCTAAAGTACTCTGGGACTTTAGAATTCATACAGACAAATACCTGCCATATAACACTCTTAACAACTGTTAATAAGAAACACAAAACAATATCTGAATAGCAGACATGCATGCCTCGAGATAGCAGAATGGAAGAGACAGAATTGTAGAAAGTCACAAAATATAAAGACCTGCAAATAGAAATAGAATAACCATAGAAAAAGAAAGCAATGATAATGCCAATACTAATATTAATATTTGATGCAACCCCAAACTATCTGGGTATCATTGGAACATCTTTGGCACTGATAAAATCACTATCAGTCAGTTGCCAAAGACAGATTAGGTAGGAAAAGAGAAATAGTTTGGTGCAATAATTCATTTATCAGGGGAAAAAGAAAACAAGACAATAAAACATCATATCTAATTAAAAGTACAAATAACAATAACAAAAAACCAAGATCAGTTCCATGTATTAATTGGCCAACAACAAGACTGGATAAGTCACAAATGGGATTAGTAAAGAATACATCCAAAAGGTGAGAAAAGCACAAAAATTGAATACTGGATATACCATCAAAGCCATCAATACCTCGTCCCACTTTGATATAATATACTGCCATAATGACTAACTGGACACAAGCTGAATTCTGCAATTTGGATTGATAAACAAGAAAACTGATGATTATTCACTATGCATAACATCCGCACAGTGATATTGACAGATTGTGCCAGAAATGAAGACAGAGGTTTATTTCAGATAAAATGAAGTGTTATAGAAGAAAGCAGTTTGTTTGGCTGAAAAACAGCTTGGAACAAGCATTGAAATAACTTAAATATTAGAACTTTGTAAAAGTACAGAAAATGAAAAGTGTATATCAAAATAATGCAATGAAAATATGAAGAAAATGCTGGTGAGGAATTATTACATGGTTAATTTCTACAAAAGATCAAGGGAAAAGTGGATAAAAATAAAACCTGGCAACTGCTTATATCTGGAACATTAGAAAGAAACGGAGACTTGATTTTGGTTGCTCAAGAGCAAGCTATTCAAATTAAATGCACTCAAGGCCAGAATTGGAAAAAATAATCAAAATGATTCAAAGTGCAGATTGTTCAGAGAAGCAGAAAAAAAACAATAGATCATATTGTCAGCTTGTGCAAGAAGATCACACTGATTATAAACAATGACATAACATATTGCCAAAAGTATTCACTGAAACATCTGCAAAAAATAGCATGCACCAATCATGAAAAATTGGTGAGTTGAAAAAGTAGTTGAAAAGATTAAAATATTGTGGGATTATTGAATGCATAATTATCACATTTGGCTCATAAGATATAACTGTGATTAAAAAGAAGAAAGTGTGGAAAATTGATGAAGTAATTCCTGGGAATACTGGAGGACAAAGAATTGGAGATCAGAAAGCATCAAGATCTGAAAATCAAAATTGAAAAAATATGGCATAAACTGGCCATGATGGTTCTAGTGGGTTATCGGCACATGAGGTGAGATCCAAAAAAATCTTGGACAGGTACTTAGAATATCTGTGCATTGCCAAAATTTCCATCTGTCAGTTGCAAAAGGCTGCACTGCTGAGACCCACACATATGCTGTGGTGATAGTCTGACATTCTGGATTCTTGGGGAGAACTTGATGCCTATGAAGGCCAACAACAACAGCTAGAGCACTGGCAGTTGTGACTTCACATTGTGGTGAACAGGTAATATTCCAAATCTAGTCTAAACATCTGCAGACTGTGTGACCAACCATAATGATATTGTGCGACCAACCATACACTTTTATTTTCAGACTTAGATCAGAGAAAGAAATGAGTTTTCTCCTCAGTGTTTCTGTTGTTTTTCTGCCTGGTTCTGGGCCTTTAAATCTCTCTCTTTTTGAACTGCAGTCTATGACATTATTCTCTTCTTCAGAGTCAGTAGTTGGTGTTCAGTGTTTAATGCAAATAAGCCCAGGCAGTCAACACTGATACATTTTTGAAGAGGTATGTCTAAGAGAAACACATGGACCATGGCAATAGTTCTCATTGTTATATAGCTTCTTATGGAGTAAGATTTCATTAGTCTCCTGAAACAGAATTACATACACTTTGTCTCATTCTCCCTCCTTGAATGATATGTTTGATTAACAAATGTTTTCCTTATACAATTAATGTTGCCTCTTGGCCACTGGTTTTCCCCTGCTATAATTACAACATTTCCACTGGAGAGCAATAAAAGCATCAAATACAACAAGCTAGTGAAGGTTAATGCAAATCACATAATGCATATATTGCAAATTTGCTGTGACTAGTATGTTTTCTTTGCATTTGGTTATGAAAGTTTGCATTATGTGATAACACCTCTGTTTTTGTGCCACAATTTGCAATGAATTAAAAAATAATATTTATACATTTACAATTATTTAGATTTTTATTTTGGCCAGTAATTTCCTATAGTCCCTTCTTATTCTGTTACTTCCTCCCTTTGCCTCCCAATTCTTAGCACAAACTCTGCGTTTTTCAATTACCTTTATATTACCTACTTGGAACCATATTTGTAAAGGTATATTTTAACTGTGCAATTTGTTTTGACAGCATGATTTGTAGAGCTGCAGCAAGCTGTTCACCAGAGATTTGAAATCTGGTGAACAAACTCCTTAACCTAACAAGCCTTAATTCACCAATACACTGTCATTCATTCATTAAGTCTGTGATGAAATGCAAATCAGAAAGGGGGTGCTAAGGCGACAATGCAGAAATACAAGGCTATTTTAAACTTGAGAGTTAAGTGGAGCCACACAAAATCTGGATGAGTCAGTAAAAAAGGCTGGAAGGTATATCCAGTTTTAAAAAAAAAACTGGATTTATAACAGGCAGAATAGTAATAAAGGAATGTGGATCTTACCTATTAAAAGTCATCCACAAAATAAATCATAAGCCAGACCAATAACATCTCAAACTATATGTCCCAATGGCCAGGTAAATATCTGCTATTTCTTTGTTGCATAAAACAATTAAGATTATGACTACTTCTGGCTGTCTGATTTAGAGAGTGAAAGATCAGTGAACGGATATCTATAGGAAAATGAAGAGAACAAATAATATCATTTCTCATGGCACCATCTGTGATGGCACCATCCAAGATGGGATACAAAGCAAACACAGTCACAGAAAACAGGTAAAGCTCCTTTTATTCTTTCAGTTTGCTTCCAAGCTCTGAATATCTTTGACGGAAGACAAAAAAAAAAAAAAANAAGGAAAAAAGCAACACAAACCAGGAAAGATAAGGGCTGGAGGATGTCAACAGATAACACACACTGGGAAGAACGCCAAACTCAGAGAGGAACTATAAACTAGAGATATTTACATGATTTGTTTCCAGCATTTGCCAGTACGCAGGTCCAAACTCTTATTCAGTTGTCATACCTGAAGCCCATGAAGAGGATCAAGGCCCTCTCCTCTCAAGGAGACCACGTCTCTCCCTTATCCTTTCCACCCTGCATGCCCTAGGATGGATAGGGGATGGGCCTGGGTCCTCCTCTGACTGCTCAGTCAGCCTCTGCCATTCCCCAGCCTTCTCCACAACCTCCAGAGGCACACCTCCACTCCCTTTCAGCTGTTCCTCCTCTCCCTCAGAGTCAGTCTCCACTAGGGACATGACACTATCATACAAATGAGACAGCTGAGCCAAATTACATAAATTGTATCATTTGCTCAATGATTTTATGAAGAATATGATGTCATTTGACTCCCGGTGGTGGCTCCGGTCGATGACGAATCAGAGACTGTGACTGTGCATGGCTCAGATCCATGCTTACACTGTTGGAGGGGTCCTTAAAGGACTAGATCCATCTGACCCACCTTGTAGGGATGGGAGGAGGAGGGGGAGATTGTCAGCTGGGTTAAGGGAGCCGCATCTCTCCTCCCTGGCTTGGAAAACTCCCCTAGAAGACAGGGAGAAGCAGCAGTCATTAATGGCTGCCCTAAAGTCTGGAAGCTGCCAGGACACAAGTCTGCGCTGGAGAGTGAAAGTAGTGAGCACTGTGTAACCAGATAAAAGACTTTGAAACATTCTTTTTGACAATGCCGAAAAACGGAAAGAAAGAGCCCTCATTTGGAAGAGTGGTAGCGGCAAATGAGAGATAAGAGGAAAATATAAGATAAAGAAAAACTGGAAATAAAAGAGTCATTTGTGATTAGAGACTAAATTTGGAACTACATACAGAATTGGACATTAATTAGGCATTGGATAAAATGCTGGACTTATTTGGAATTAGTTAAATTCAATGTTAATACTATGGAAACATAAATTATAAATAAAAGAGTTTTAAGAAGAAAGTGATACAAAGCACCAGCTAAGGGTTAAAGATTTCCTTCTTTTGTGTTTCTATGGAAAATTACTAGTTGAAACAAGATCCCCGTAAGCCTCAAATGGAGATTCTTGATAAGGACTATAATAGAAAATCTTGACTTTTAACAAAATAAAGAATAATTTAATAGACAAAAGAAATGGAAATAATAAACAAAGAATTTAAGTTGGAGCTTCAAAATGTGAGAGAGATGCTTAAAGAAAAAACAAGATTGGTGGAATTAATGATGAGTAAAGCAATGGTGTTTCAACATGCGGAAGAACAAAGGGAGGAAAACAATAGCTTTGATGAGCATGAAGAACAAGGATTACTGTCAAAGGATATAAAAGGATGTAAAACAGAGACATTGACATTAGAGACAATAAATAAAAAAGACAAGACACCCAAGACTAAGAAGAAGAAGGGAATATACAAGAAGAAACTCCAAAAAAGAGAACTGAAAAGTGGGGGGGGGGGCATGGCTGACTGGCAGAAGAAAATGAAAATAAAATTAGAAGGAAAAAAGAAGAAAGACTGGGGAAACTGAGAAAAGGGCAACCTAGACAAAATTATGAGATTTAGAGATAAAGGTTGGGGATTGTATAAAGGGGATACCACATGGGAATGTTTTTTGGTATTTAGAGGATTAAAACAGGGGAATGGAAATTTATGAAAACATATATATACATTTTGGATGAGTGGTAAGGAAGAAAAAATATGATTATTAATGATTATAAGAAAAGGAAATGTATTAAAGCATACAAATTTTGGCAAGTAGAAAAGAAGAAAATATTATTATTAATGACTAGAAGAAAAGTGAAGCTGAAATTTTAAGAAGCCATTCTAGTGATTTTAGGGGGGATATTTTGAAATATACATGTTTTAAAATATACAGTTGATTATTTAATGTTTACAACATTAATGATTATTTAATGTTTATGTTTAAAGTTGGGGAATAAATTATCAAATTTGATAGATTGATGGGATATACCATGTGGATTCAAAATATATTAGTTCTTATTTTTACCCTCTTTAGACTGTATATCATATAATTGGCTTAGGGAACATTAAGGATAATAATGATGTGTAATGTTAAATAAAATAGATGGTAAGCTGAAAAAGGACATAAAAGGGAATAAAGAACTGGGAATTTATATTTGGATGAAATATTGATATTAAATTAATGGACTGAAATATGAAATGGAAAATTACTTAAAGACAAGTTAAATGAATAATGATATGTGATGTTATTATATAAGACTGGTGGAAATGAAAGGATGATGATATACAAGTATTATAATCTGGAATCATATTGCTTACATAAAGAGATGTGTAAAAATTAAAAAATTAAAAACTTCTTGGAAGAAAAAAGAATATGATGTCATTTTAGCTACTACCAGAAGCCAATTGTTCAGTCAGGTTCACCCTGAATATTCCTGAAAACTGATTAAATCTTTTTAAAGACAACTTTTTCTGAGGTATAATGTCAAAGACCTCTATTGCTTTAGAAAGGCTCAAATGAGGAGATGCTTCTTCCTGTAAAAATAAAATCCAGACACAGGAAAACAAAAATTAGCACAAAGGTAAGGTCAGGTTCTTGTCTTAATATATATTACACACACACACACAAACACACACACACACACACAAACACACACACACACACACACACACACACACACACTCTGCTGTTTCAGGCTTCCTTCGGGTATTATCCCATCGTCATTGTGTCTACTGCTTTTAAATGTAGCAACGTTTCGGCAGAATCTCATCTGCCATCATCAGGCTTGTATATTGTGTTGTATTGGTTGGGTGTGTTTGAGCTGGAGGTATCGGGGGGATCTGTTTGTGCCCAGGTTTTGCCTGGCTAGTGGTATGGAGATTTTTTTTGTTTGTGAGTGCCGAACTTCAAATAATTGACAGTCTGCTGGAATCATCTTTCTATTATGCTTTCAGGTCTTTTTTCAATCTCTATGTTTTCTATAGTGGCTAGGGTTTTGGTGCCATTGAAGCTGATGCTATGACTATGGTTTGATATGTTGAATAGTGAGGAGGTGTGTTCCAGCTTTTTACTGCATTTTTGTGTTCATCTAGGTGGGTACTTATTCTTCTATTGTCTGTCCAATGTAAGCCATAGAAATTGAAAAAAGACCTGAAAACAACCTGTGAGTTGTTGGGGCTTTCTTGGCATGTTCTAATCTTTTAGTTTCTTCAAGAGTTTGTCATTTTTGTAAGTGGTTTCAGTTTCAGCTCTCCAAGTTGTAAGTTGTTTATATCTTGTCCCAAACTAGGGGTGGATTTTGCTGCTTCATTTCCAGTATAGTGTATAGCAAATCTTTGTTTAACTGATCCAATTGGAATCTTTTCTGTGGAGCTCGTTCCTAAGAGTAGAGCCATTTAGTTCTTTTCAGGATACGATAAGTACTGCTGTGCTGTGATGAAATGTTAATTGAAGCAGGTTGGTGTTGCATTTGTCTGTCTCTGGCAGCTGCCATAGAATTTGAGGTCACATAGTATTCCTGCTCTTTAACTTCTACCTTCTCATAGTTTTGCTCTGGTGTGGAGTCCTTTCACACGGAGCCAAGCTGCACTGAAAGCCTCCAACACAGAACAGAGGGTTGCACCAATCAAAGCCACAAAAACAGACAGAAGAAACCAGAAACACCAATCAATCAAAACTCCAAGTCCAATAAACACAGACCCAGGCTCATAGCCACATCAGAATGACCAGCCTCAATTTGAAACAGACCCAACCACATATCTAGAAAAATTAACCAAGAAGAAAATTATAACCAGCCACATAAGCAAAGAAATCCAACAGACATAACAGAGACCTAGAAGACCAACAGACCTATGAACAGCTGTCTTGCCCTACATAAGAGGTACTACAGATAAAATCAGTAAGATACTACACAGGCATCACATCAAGACTGCCTTCAAAACAGACAAAAAAATAGCAGCCATCCTGAGGAACCCCAAAGACAAAATTGACCTGGAAAACCAAGGCATATACGAAAATTCCCTGTGCATCATGCCCGGCCACATACATTGGACAGACCAATAGAAAATAAGTACCCGCCTAGATGAACACAAAAATGCAGTAAAAAAGCTGGAACACACCTCCTCCTACTAGTCCAACACATGAAAACCACAGGTCACAACATCAACTTCAAGGGCACTAAAACCCTAACCACTAATAGAAAACCCCAGCCACAGAATCATCAGAGAAGCCATAGAGATTGAAAAAAGACCTGACAGCATGAATAGAAGAGATGATTCCAGCAGACTGTCAATCATTTGGAAGCCTGCACTCTCAAATAGAAAGATCTCCACACCACAAAACAGACAAACACCTGAGCACAGACAGACTCCTCTCTGATGCCTCCAACTCAAACACCCCCCCACCAGGCACCCAGGTGAAACCCAGCTTGCTGATGAATAGCACCGTCCTTTCACACGAAGCCAAGCTGCATGAAAGCCTCCAACACAAGAACAGAGTGCTGCCAGCCAATCAAAGCCACAAAACAGACAGAAGAAACCAGACAACCAATCAATCAAACTCCAAGTCCAATGAACACAGACTCAGGTTAATAGCCAATCAGAATAGACCAGCCTCAAATTTGAAACAGAGGAACTGTGAGACACACTTCCATACAGAAGCCTGATGATGGCAGATAAGATTCTGCTGAAACGTTGCTACAACTTTAACAGAACTACAATGAGCTACAACTTTAACAGAACTACAGTGACATGGGATAATACCCGAAGGAAGCTATATATATATAGCTATATATAAGCTATAAATATATATATATATTTGTAGATTTTCACGGGTACAGGTATGCAGGTTTTGGCGTGTTCGGGTTTTTTCCATGTAAGATTGAGAGTATCTTGGTGATGTTTTGATGTTTTGACGACACTTGCCATCATCAGGCTCGCACAAGCACGAAGCCAAAAGCACCAGCCAGATGGCGAATGGGACCTCATGGAAATGTTGCCAAGATACTCTCAATCTTACATGGAAAAGACCCGAACACGCCAAGACGTGCATACCTTCACCCGTGAAAATCTACGAATACAAATAGATATGTATACACATACATAAACATATACAAAAATATATATACACACATACACACACATACACACACACACTTTTCCTCTACTACTGATAGATCTATCCATATAAACCCAGCAAACAACAAACAAATAAATAAATGTATCAGTCTAAGACAATCTAATCCATTATCTCATACATATTTCATATTTCAAATGTATACACTCAAAATAAAGGCAACCCAATATGCATTTTGACCTTTGCTGTATCAAATCTTTAAGCTTTTATAATTCTATCTGGACTCCTAGTTTAAGAGTTTAGTTTAGTCAAACATAGTTTAGCTTCTATTTTTTTTATTTGCCATGTAAACCCAGTATATTATAGATGAGGTGCAGCTCTTTATTGAATAAAGTCCCATAAAAGAGATATTAAGGGAAGTGTGGAATAAAGGAGCATGATGACTGCTATGATCGAACTGGTATTTAGCATGTACAAACTTGTGGTTAAAATAACTTCTGAAATATGAAACCAGGATAAAGGAACAGGGGAGCTGAAATGGCATATATTGCAGTATCAGGGGCTTGTCAAAACAGCTTCTCTTCTGGAAAAGGTTCTCAATATTATAAAACCACTGTCTTTATCAACTGAAAGCTGTATATACTTAGAAATGTTCATTGATAATAGTTTCACAGATACTTATTGTGCATAAAGAAAATACACTTTAAGCAAGAATTTTCTAGATTATTTAGAAAATAATCAAATATGGGATAATGTATTAGCCAATGCAATTATACTACCTGAACCTCTTTGTGTATAAATAACTATAAAATCTTGATTGTGTGTGTGACTTGGGAATTGCCAAAGGACACCTCATCAGATGTATTTTTATATACTTGACCCAACTCTTAATAAAAGTACTGGAAACTTCACAAATGTTTCCTGTTTGAGAAGAGGAGTAGACTTAAATCTCATTAATAGGTGACCAAAAAGAGAAAACAAGCATTGAGGGAACTCTAACTTCTCTGACATGGGTTAGAATTTAAGTATTTCCCACATTTTTTAAAAATTTATGGTAAGTGCTCAGGAGAAAACAACAGGAGAAATAAGAAGGGGAGGGGGAGGGGAGGGAGAAGGAAGAGAAGGGAAGATCCTATCTACAAAATTCAATCTCAAAAAAACTCTGTCATCTTCTCTTCAATCAACAGTACTCAAATCCAGGGTCTTAGAGATGATAAATGATTAGTTTAGTTAGACTGATTATGTTATCTAGAATATTGTGTGTGATTTAGATCTTCCCCATTTTCTCTATGTTTCTCAAGAACACTTCAAAATTATCATGTGTTTCAAGACTGGCACAAAGTTTGGTGAATTATGCAATTTGGACAGGAACATACTTACTTCTACTTCTGGAAGAGAACTTCTGGATTAATGATCTAAGAATTCCCCAAGTGGAAAAACTAGGCGTTCAACCTGATTGGAGGTAATTAGTTGAAATAGTTTTTTGTAAGATAATATCTATGGAGATTCTTCTCCATAGACATTATCTAATCATTCATGTCATAGTTGTCCCAAAGGTGCTTTTTCAAAAGGCAACTGGACTTTGTTTTTCCTTGAAGATGTTTTGCTTTCAAGGAAAAACAAAGACCAGGTGCCTTTGGGACACTTTTGGAGGAGAGTTGTTTGAAAATGGAGTCTACCAGGAACATTCCAAACACTTCACACCTCTAATTTAAAACACATAATTTTCCCAAATAAATGTTACTGGGGTGGTTTATACAGTATTTTATTTTTTATTTAAAAATGCTATTTTGTATAAACTCTTCCAGATAAAGATAAAATATATTAATGAAAGTTGCTGCTTTTCTCATTAGCTATGGCCTCCCTTAGTGGATCAATACCCTTTGTGTTAAGAAAGAGAAAGAGACAGAGACAGACAGAAACAGAGATAGAGACAGAGACAGAGAGACAGAGAGACAGAGGGAAAAAGAGAGACAGAGAGACAGACAGAGACAGAGAGAGAGAGAGAGAAAGAGAGAGAGAGATCCTATAAGGTACCTTTAAGAAGCCTTTCCTTAGCTAGTGGCATTTCATTCTTTCCAAGCAGTGCAATTTAGTTTGCTGACAAGGACTTGAAAAGTGCTGCAAACAAAAGCAGCCAAAGATCTGTGACTTTGCCAAAGTTTCAAACATCAATATCCATCTACATGTTTCCCCATAAGGCTTCCACTGACAACAACAAGCATCAGTTTAGTTGCAACATCTGCTCCTTCTGCTGAACAGTCAGGGACTGATCCTCCTCTTTGCAACAAGCCTTTTTTAATATATCCTGAACATGTTCCAAATATCTTTGCTTTTGGATACTTTTTGTTCTCAAAGGAAAATATTACTCACTGCATCCAAATTCCTATTTTTGACCCTAAGGATTATCTAGTATAACAATAATCCCCATTTCTGACATTTCTGCTTCACAACCACTGATGAGAAAACTGACATGATTTATTTCCTGTGTTCCAGGGCTACTCAAAATGTACATTATGGAAGAGCTTTTCCTCCCTTACAAGTTTCCTGAATTTATAAATTGTTCTTCTGGAATACATTGCTGTAAAAAAAAATCTAACCTGGTCTGCAGGAGAGATCTCAGAAAGGGGCAGCACTGAACATAAAAGGAAGGTAAAATGTTAAGGTTTCTAGCTAGGCAGCTCAGACAGCATAATCAGGAAGAGCAACTTGAGAGGTGATAATTCTAGGTTTATTAAAGGAAAGAGAGAGAGAGAGAGAGAGAGGGAGGGAGGGAGAGAGAGAGAGAGAGAGAGAGAGAGAGAGAGAGAGAGAGAGAGANAGAGAGAGAGGGAGAGAGAGAGAGAGAGAGAGAGAGAGAGAGAGAGAGAGAGAGAGAGAATATTACATGGACAAACTTGTAATTTTCAATTTATTACAAAAATATTGACATCACTTCTTTCCAAATGCTAATTACCACAGATATTTCCTGTAATTATGTGTTTGTATACCTTTGTCTTCCTTTTCTCTCTTACCTAAAATAGGTTTTGAGAAAAGAGCAAAACCAAATGCAAAGAAATGAAAAACCCATGTAGTAACTCCTGCCTTTAATCCAAGACATAATAATCAAACCAATTTATTTTGAGAAGCAGACTAATAATAGTAATACTTATAAAATGCCATAGTCCATGCCTACATTACACGAATATATTGCAACATCATAAGATCTTGAGAAGAATTAAAGAACTGGCAGCTGTAACTCTGTACATCAGCAGCAGCTTACATCATCCTTGACCATATTTTCTGGGCAGTTCTCAGGAATTCTAGCCCTGGATCTAGTCTTTACTTTCATAAACTCTTGGAAGCAAACTAACCTTATCCAACAGGGATAAGGGGATGGGAGTGAAAGAATTTTGCAAAAATGGAAACAGAACAATTAATGTCTTGAGTGATTTAATCATATATCTTCCCTCTGGCTCCTATGGTACCTATTAGATTGAGCCACGGAGTTAAAATTTAAAATGCTTGGGTAAAAAGAGGAAGATTATTGGGGTGGGGGGAGGAAAAATAGAATTCATTGTTAGCATGAAACAAATCCATAAAGGGAGCCACACTTAAAACAAAGATTACATGGGAGTAAATTTCATAGGAGTAGGGCAGTGGGTGGAATTAAAAAAAAAAATTCTACTGGTTCTGTTGGCATGGCTTGGTGGATGTGTTGTGGCTTGGTGGGTGTGGCTTGGTAGGCGTGATAGGGGAAGGGTACTGTAAAATCTCCATTCCCTCCCCACTCCTGGGGGAAGGTTACTACAAAATCCCCATTCCCTCCCCACCCCACTAACCTGCTTTCCAGCTCCATTCTCCTGTGCAGGGCAACAAAAGAAGACCCGGCCGATCCAATCAATCAATCGGGAGACAGAGAATAGATGCGGGCGGGGTCAGTCAGTATTTGGTATTTGGCGGTTCTCCCAGCTACTCAAAATTTCCACTACCAGTTCTCCAGAACTGGTCAGAACCTGTTGAGCACCACCTCTGGAGTAGGGCCGATTCCTAAATGAAATTTACACGTGAGACCTATTGGGACATGAAGAAAATGGAGATGAAGCAACAAAAGCAATACCTGGAATGCCAGATGACAATGGTAAAAAGTGAATCTGATCAAGCAAAGGTAGAAGTCATTTTTGAGCCCATAAACAACTTGTCTTTACTCTTTAGTCAGGTTGCCATCTAATGGTAATTTTTTAAGATCACCCTTTCGTTATCAAAGAAACCTGGATGGGAAGATCCACCAGATGGACTTGTTAATAAACTGACTTTTACTTTTCTGAAGAAATTTCTCCCAAAATCTTGAGACTTCATGGGTGGAATTTGATGTAGCATCTAGAGCATGCTTTACAATATTACCTGGCTTTTTGGGGGGGGGGGGGAA